>CM053883.1:636112-817195 GCA_028505775.1 Aspergillus minisclerotigenes | reverse complement strand
AAAAAAAAAAAAAAAAAAAAGTGGACAAACGTAAGATTGATTCGTACCTTCAGCCCAAGCCATGGAAATCGTACAATTCTCATTTTCTGGGCAGGGCGGATCTCTCGATAGATCCATTGTCCGGTGGTCAATGGCATTCAGCAATACAATGGCTTGAATGAAACCCAACATACCACAACTGGAGAGAACAGGAAAACGAACCGGTATAAGACGTGAAATTTAAGAAATAATTACTCCGTACAATACAAAATAATATGAAAAAGATTGAAAAAATCAAAACCGAGTTTCAGATGGTCAAACCCGTGAAACTGCATCGCCTGACCAATCCGATGCGCCACCCACGAGGACGGGCAAATGAACGGACCACCCTAACCAGGGGTAATTCTACGATTCTGCCACTCGCTAATGTTTCATCTTGCTGCCTCCTCGGAGATTTGCCCCATCTGCCCGTCTTCCCATGGATATGAACTGTCCAGTGACGACTCGTGCTTACGTCCTGTCCCATTGTCCATGCCACCACAGTCCACCCGGTCTCACCGGCTTTTCCTTGTCCTCGCTGTCTCGAGCAGTCCAGAACGCCTTGGGCTGTCTCGCCGAACGGGTCCCAAGTACCGTTGCCGAGTCGAGCCTCGCGAATTGAGTAATTTAAACAATCACCGTGGTCTTGGCTGATCTGTCATGATCTGTCAAGTGGCCGGTCTCCCGAGACGTTAACTTAGCGTATTGGGAACTTTATACGATAAAGTATGCCCATCCAATTCTATCCCAATCGCATTGTTAGCATTCCACGTGGACGACTGATAGAGACCATGTGCACCATTGTACATGTACATACATCCAAGTTGCATCCCGCCGTTGCTGACCCGACAGATGACAACGTAACCGCCCGTGTAACCTTGGACTGTTATTATAGACCTTCTCCCATCCGACATGCGTGGAGGGCGAACAACGAGACGGGAAAGGCCCTAACGCCATCGGACTTCGCTGGCGCCTCCACGCAGGGTTCTGGAGTCAAGAACAACGGTCAGCCTATGGGTACTCATCCCATCTTGTTTCACCTTTATCAATCTTTGTCTTTCATTCTGCTCTTCCTTTGGGTTCTCTAGCGGCAGCCGACATCGTGATACCACTCATTGTGGCGTTTGATACGAGCTGTAGCTTGACATTGAACATCAGCGTAGCGATATGAAAGGGGGATTATAGCAAGCTTGAATACAAGCATGACGGGAACCTGTTTAAAAATAATTTCGACACACGAATCAAGGCTTGTCTTACAAAGAATGGACGTGAAAGGAAGCCTTGATTCGTGTGTCGAAGGATCAGGGGTGAGCCGGTTGATAGATCCAATTCTTCTAGAGAAACTCTTGATCAGATGAGCTCGATCTGCACAGCTCCTATCTCGACTGTCTAATCCTTTAGTACCGCCCCAGCTAAAGTAGATCATATCTAGTTCAGTGTGGTCTCCTGATTTCCTGTTTCACCAGTTCGGTAGCAAACAGACAATTGTGGCTATTCAACTCTCTTACTATCGTGATATACACAGGGTGAATTCTACAGTATACATTCTACCCCTTGAAAGATCAGTTTGTTTTATCGATCAATCCGAACCTGCTGGTTTGACAAAGTCCTTGCCGCCGGGACAACAATGAGTGAATGCTACTCTGCCCGTCTTGAGCAGTCCAAACACTCCAAACATTCCACACAGAAACAGTCTGCACGAGTCATGACCGCATACCATCGATTGTTCCGGCGATACCCGTTATTCAGACCAACAGACTCCGTCGACAGATAACGGTCTATCCAACAAAACCAACTCTCAAGGGCATAGCTTCTTCAGATCTGGTCATCAATACCCCCAATATCACCCAATCATTCTATGCTCCTACAACGCATGACGGATATATATATAACCACTCCATTCATCCAAAGGCTGTTCTACCTTCAATGCCTGGATCTCTCTTCACCAGCGCGAAATAAATCTCCAATGTGATATCAGAAGTGGTACCTAACATATTCTCCCTCGATAACTGCACATACGTTCGAAGGTAACAACCGTGCCTACTAAATATGCTATTTCTATCAACCCTGCTGCTTAGTAAATTTCCTGAATTCGTTCAGAGTAATATGCTAGAGATATATCAACTCAATCCACTATATCTATCAAAACCTCCCTCTTCTTCCTCAGTCTACCGTCCCTCTGACTCGATTATATCAACTACATCTACCCTTGACTAATCCACTAACGGGGATTGTCAATACATATACTCTTCAATATACCCATTCCAATTCAAACCAAACAAGCAAACAAGCACAAAATGTAGATAAATATACACAAGTATAAATTTGATCTCTCCGCCCTGACCCACAATCAAAATATATATTGAACACAAACATCACCGTATACCCTCCGTAAACCTACACCCAAGTACAGACATTACCCATAACCAAGCTAAACACGCAAAAGAGCCCCATCTAGTACCCAGTCACTCACCCAAACTTCCAGACTGATCTAGGCATAAAATCCCTCATCTACGGTATAAGTAAGTAAATGTTTCACCCCCAAGATCCACACCTGCAGCCTTAGCCCCCCCAATATAAGACAAGATGATTAATCGGCAGAATCCACACGGGTTCGATATTGTCATTTACTATATATCAGATGCTTAGTTCAGTGGCTAGATGATCAGCGAGGGTTAATTACCGTGGTTAATCTAGGTGAAACACGGTGCGGGTAGTATTATAGTGGGTGTGGGTTTTGTTTGCTTTGATCTTTGATCTGTGTATCTTGTTTATTTGCCGTGGGAGTGGGTATACATACTCTTTAGGTCTGGAGGTGTGTCTGGACCTTTTTGTGTATCGTCTGGCTTGAGGATGATTGCTACTTACTGTTATCTCTTCTTGTGGTTACTATGGAAATTTGCAGTGTGGTTTACTATACCCGTGAGATGTAAGGGACGTGTTTTCTGTTCTATTTTCTTGTTCTGTACAAAAGGAGTTTGTTTGTATGGAAGGTAGGTAGTATTTTGTTGCTAAATTTCCTATGAATGATACTGCGCGTCGGATTATGGCCATCCTGTCCAGACTCAAAAACAGACAACGAAACCAATTGCTAATGCAAAAAGCCTCCAAATTCATAAACGAGAAGAACGTCGATAGCCCCAGTACGGAAAATCATGAGAAAGGTCGGTCGCAGTAGCAAGACCTGCAGCATCATAGATCCACCATCTTGCAACTACCACCTTCGCATACAAGTATATAGTTTTTCGCCGGTTCGGTCGGCTTCAAATCTTTGTATAGCTTATTCCGAGTCCGCAACCAGAATGACTGATTACCGACGAAGTCTCCCACGTGGGAAGGCCGGATGTCAATGAGGGAAACGGTGGTTGTGGAGGTGGAGATCGCCTGACCGGCTTCTGCCCGAAGTCTCTGCACAATGAGCTCGCGCACGGAGGTTGGTTCGTCGGATCCGCTGCTGAGGCTGTCTGAAGATCCGGGCCCGGTCTGAGGAAGAAGTGTCGTAGAGAGAACGCCTGTGAAGTTCCGTGAACCAGCTTCCAGCCCGGCAATCGCATCAAGCAGTCCGACAAAGAGGAACGGGTGCTGCAGGATCTCGACTGCGAAAGAATGACATGTTTGGCGACAGAGCAGCCGGTAATCTTCGTCCTCGAGTAGGTTGGCGAGACGCAGCAGGTTGCGTGCAATGACTCCGTTAACAGATGGAGTCGCCGACTCAGTTCCGGTCTTTAAACGAAGCAGAGGACCCGGCATGTCTGATGTCATGTTGGACGGCGTACTGTAGTAACCTGCCGGAGTCGATCCCACATATGCAAGGAAATTCTCGTTAAGATATTCTGGTGATATCGTTAGTACCCATAACATGAGGGTTCGACAATACACCTACTTTGAAGCTGCTCTGCGAACTGCAGACAGCTGTCATCAAATGTTGCCTCGTACATATCCAACAAGCCGCTGATCAGATAAGCGTAATCGTCAGCAAAGCCTGGCGTATCGCCTCTGCCACCATCACGATAGATACGCCACAGTTGCCCGGTTGCTTTATCAAAGAGATTATTCTTGATAAAGCTAATCGCTTTTGCCGCTGCCTCCCTGCACTGTACTGCCTTGGAGCTTTCAATACGCTCAAATAGAGCACTGCATTTGGCGAGTGCCCCAATGACTAGCCCATTCCAGGCGACGATGATCTTGTCATCCAGGTCAGGGCGGACTCGCGTTCGTTCCCGATACTCGCGTAGTTTCTGCTTCGCCGAACGAATGATTCTTACTACTTCTTCTTCTCCTAATCCAAATTCTTTGGCCAGCTTGCTCGGGGTCACCTTTACGGAAAGCACATTCTGGTTCATAAATTCGTCGTGTGGATCATTCTCGGGGGAGATATTACCGTCAGGGTGCACACCCCAGTGGCGAGCACAAACTCCAGCATCCCGTTGGCCGAGCACTTGTGTCAGCTCTTTCAATGTCCAGACATAGAAAGCTCCTTCGCGTTTTTCCGTGTCCTTCGGTGATGGCAGGCTATCCGCGTCTTCCGAAGAGTGAAAAGCGCCAGTGGGTGACTGAATAGGAGCGGTAGTCAGGTAAGTAGCTAAATCATACACGGCGCCCAGCAGTTCGGGATTGTGCGTTATCTTGAATGCATCCACATATACATCCAGGAGTTGGGCTTGGTCATAAAGCATCTTTTCAAAATGAGGTAGGCTCCAGTCAGCAGTGACACTGTATCTTGCGAAGCCATGTCCAATATGATCACGGATGCCACCACGTGCCATACTAATGAGCGTATGCACCGCCATGGCAGTTGCTTTCTCACATTCTTCTCGACCAACAATATCCGACACCGCATTTGGGTACGCCCCGAGCCGCAGTAGAAAGCTGAGGTTGGCGGGGGTGGGAAACTTAGGTGCTCTAGAAAAGCCTCCATGTACAGCATCATAGCGAGACACAAAATGTTGATAAGCCTCCTCCAGAAGTTCAATGTCCAGATCCTCGTCCGCTTCCTTGTCTCCTTGGTACGAATGTGTTCCTTCTTCGGCGAATTCCCTGAGTTGCTTCGTGATCTCCTTCGCACTATCGAGACACCGTTGCTGTTGGGTCTGCCACACCTCCCGTAGCTTTTCCAGAATATCTACAAAGCCGATAGTCTCATTACCTAGTAGCGTTGACGAATTGGGACCAGGCCAGTAGGTACCGCCAAAGACCGGTTCTAGATCTGGAGTCAGGAATACGTTCAACGGCCAACCACCAGAGCCAGTGGTAGCTTGCACATAATTCATGTAGATATCATCAATATCCGGTCGCTCCTCGCGGTCCACCTTGATCGGGATGAAGGATTCATTCAAGATGGTAGCCACCTCCGGCGACATGAAGGATTCCTTTTCCATGACGTGGCACCAGTGACAAGCCGAGTAGCCGATACTGAGAAACACCAGTCGGTTATAGCGTCTGGCGAGGTTGATCGCTTCTGCATCCCACAGTTGCCAGGCGACTGGGTTATTCATGTGGGCTCTAACATACGGTGACCGGCTGTCCCGTAATCGGTTGACCAGCTTCGGTCCCGCATCGGCTGCGCCATGATGAAGATGCGCATGCAAGCCTGATGAGGCCGCCATCTTGCGCCAATATGATCTCCGCGGAAAAGTGAATGACTGGTGGTGAGTAGTACACCGCCTGCTGTAGCGTAGAGACACCCCGGTCCAGCCGCGCGTCTGAGGGGCACCGTGAGCGACTAGGTTCCAACGAATATTTGCAGAGTAAACAGCCCGGAGGCTAGACTACTGATGATCGAGACTCTGTAAGCACACGTGGACGATCAGGTAGCAAAGGAGGGGAAATCAAGAAAGGAACAAGACGCGGAGAGAGTACGTGAGATGCCCTTCGATAGGCTGACCCGCATCCGGGAGATCGTCGCCCGTCCTGCGTCATCCATGCATCAAAGCGTGCACGTGACTGGGGTTGATTAGTCATCGATAGGATACATGTGACGAGATGTCTTCATGGTTATGCATGTTGGGGCACATGCCATCGGGGCTTGATTGAGTAATTTGAGCAATACGTGCCATACGTCTAAAATATTTACTGTGGATACTACACTGGGCGTCTGATACTGGCATCGCGTACTTTACATGAAGATGCTCGAGACTCCTAGCGATATGATGCCCTAACGTCCACCGCAACTCAGTACTTATGCCGTCATTCCTTTGGACGGATGCTGTCGCCGACGGACATAGTTACTTCTCGCTGCCCCTTTCTAGACCAGAGGACGACCTGGGACTAGGTGTGAATAGCTCATTCGAAAAACCAGTTTGATCTCCGGATGCGCACTCTTCCCGGTCATCACCATGCACTCGCTCCACCGCCATCCATACCAAATCTGAAACGGACCCCCCGCCCATAATTAGCAGGGTCGGGGAGTCTACCTCTAGCTCGCTGAGGAACCACGCGCGAATATCCATTGCGACAAGGGAGTCGACGCCTTGTTCGATCAGAGGGATGGACTCGTCGATCAGATGGTCTGGTGGGAGACGCAGAACGCGTTTTAGATGCATGACGAAGGAGTTGCAGACAACGGTGTATGTTGTCGTTGGCTCTCTGGGTATGTGAGATTGAAGCTGGACACGGAGTTGCTTAGTGGGATGAGCCTCGTTAGCGAGATGCGCTCGACCAGCTTGGGTATCAGGCGTGATGAAGTGGGCGAATTTCACGTCGCGGCGGTGCGTCAGTGGGCTATTCAGATTCGCGGCCGCGGTGATATAATCTATCCCCATAACAACCTGCGTGGTGCCATACGACGCGCGCAAGGGACACGGGCGTCCGGATAATATAGCTTCGGCGAAGAGGGTGTGCAAGTCCTCTTCCCCGATATTGACGTGACCCAAGGACTGGAAGTAGGCGAAATCGAAGGTTCCCGAGCGGGCGGCGTGCCCAATGCCGAGGATCGCGGGAATGTTCATTGCAGACCCGGCAACGCCGCGGTTGCGTCTTTGCGTGACGAGCGCGGTCATGAACTGGTTGGCGGCGGAGTAGTTGGCCTGGCCGCTCCAGCCTATGACGGAGGAGATGCTGGAGGCGACGATGAAAAAGTCGAGTGATGTGTCGCTGTAGAATAGCTCGTCAAGGAGCATTGTGCCTTGGACTTTGGGCATCGTTGCTGCGTCAAACTGCTCGTGGGTCATGCTGGTGAAGAGCGCGTCTTGAAGGACCATAGCTCCATTCAGGATACCGGCGATTGGGGGTAGTGTGGCCTGTATCATGGCGTGGACGGAGTAGAGTGATATCCGAGAGGTAATGTCTAGCGCAATTGCAGTGACATTTGCACTGTATTTGTCATGCATCTCCTCCACAAACTTAGGCTGAAGCTTGGGTGTGCGGCTGCTGAGGACGATGTGCCGCGCTCCATGTGCGATCATCCAGCCCGCAAGGGACTGTCCCAGCTCACCTGCCATACCGACAAAGAGATATGTCCTATCGGCACGAAAGAGGGTACCGGAATCAATTGGCTGAACTCTGGCTGAAACAGCGGCAGTAGCATTCCAGTCCACGACAGAAAGCGGTTTCTGAAGTGGATCACATGAGGAAGCTTCACTAAGCGGAATGCATTCCATTGACAAGGATGTAGACGGGATACTACTAACTGCCTGCTGTAGAAGGTCTGATACATGTGCTATTTGCGCAGCATCAACCTCTTTCTCGGCCGTGTGGCTGACCAGTGCTGCTTTGTCCAGCCTGAGGCAGGCGGGAGGGAGGCATTCAACGACATCCGGGATTACACCCTCCACGAAATTGACGAAGAGAGTGGTATTATTTGGAACCGTAGGCTTCCCACTCACGGAGAGTGGCGATTGCGTGTCTTTCTGGCAGGCGTTCGTTGTAGTGAAAACAACGTGCACGTTGTTGTCAGACGCCCTAGACTGGATCGCTCGCTGCAACGCTGCATCGGACCCATAAATCATGAGAGCTCCATTCCAACAAGTAAAACTGAAAATACGGGTGGCAATGAGGTTCGCAGCCACATCCACAAGGGCTACTGGCGTGGGTGGCGTTGCAAAAGGAATGCACCACGGAGCAGGCACTCTGGCAGGCGATGTCTCACACGTCGACAAAGCCAGCACTGTCTCGCCAGCGCTCATGTCGATTCCGATACACACTCGAAGAAAGCCCGCAGATCCTACAAACACAGCCTGGAGAACAGAATGGGTGACACGCAAGGTTCGGCATTCGGTCGACGGACCCGGCAGCAATTGCAAAGGCGACAACTGGCGCAACTCAAGCATGCCGCCATCCCCAGCTGCGAGCTCTAACCTCGCGTTGGACGGATCGACAGTCGTCAGAAGAGACTTGTATTGGGAATTATACCTGTCGTTTTTCTCATGATCTGGAACCAACCGCGGGATGAGCTGCCGTCCATCGCGGATATATACCTCGGGCTCTGCCGTCCACAATAGCGACGCGTCATTACCCCAGCTATGAAGGGCGATCTGTTGAAGCAAGCTGTTGGTTAGGTCTACCGCCGTGGTAGGTTGGATGCAGCTGGCTTGGTTGGGATCCAGGTCGTACATCTGAACATGCATCGCTGGGTTCTCTGACTTGATGGTTCGAGTGATGCCTGTCATCATGTAGCTATAAGGCCTATCCTCCAGTGACCCGCAAGTAACCCAAAGTAGGGTCCGTGCGCTGGTACATGCCTTGAGCGCCTCGAACTTTTCCCCTGTCATCTCTTCAAGGTAAGGACGGTCAAGGTCTGTCAGAGAGAGTATACTGACGCCGCCAGGGCCAGCCACCGAGCGAGCCACCTCAGACACTGCATATTCCTCGATCGCATCAAACGCCAGTGTATCTCGAAACCGGCCTGCCGCGAGTTTAAGTATGTCCTGGACAAGGTTGTGCACCGGCCACGTCGTCCCCCCGATGATGGCGAGCGTACCTATCCGCACACCCGGGGGCAGTTGCTCAAACGATAGCGGGTTACGCAACCAGCTAATGCGGTAATCAACAGCCTGGGAAACAATTATATCCGCCCGCTGGGATGCCTTCATCTCTGTAGAGGCAGTGTCGATTCCCGAGAACCCAGTCACCTTCAGGACTGTGTCCCACTGGGCCAGAGTCAAAAGTGGTCCTCCGGACCGGGCGTTTCGAGTACCGCTACACCACTCGGACATCGTGCCAATAGCCGCCATTTCTACAACTGGAGACTTGACGGATGTGCCTCCAGAGGCAATGAGGAAACCACCAGGCTTCAATAAACGGCGAATGTTGGATAATGGTCCCCCAACACCTCCTAAGCCGGAGCGAATATTCAAAGCCACAATAACATCATAAGAGCACTCAGGAAAGCCCTGGCTCTGTGGATCACGTTCCACGTCAAAGGCCTTGAAGCTCATAGGACGCGTCTTCCGGTGGAAGCGCTCTTTGGCACTTTTAACAAATTCGCAGGAGACATCAGTGAACGTATACGAGCCATATCGCCCATCCAGGGCTTTCAACACCCCTGAGGGCGTAGCGCCCGTTTCTCCGCATATTTCACATATATCAGCTTGAGGGTACCTGTGAGAGATAGCCAAGACGATACGACCAGCACAGTCATCAATGGGGCAGGCTGAAACCCTCTCAGAAGGTGAACCCACCAAGTCAAACTCACCGGTGTCTCTCGACAGTGGGCAACCATCTCTAGGCATCAAAAGTCTTCCGCTAGTACTGACAAGCTGTGTATCAGGGACTGCCGATGCATATTTGAAGCGCGAAAAAATAGCCCTGTCGTCTTCCGAGGCTGCAGGAGAGATAGGAATGAGCTTGACCCCATCAAACTGCAAGAATGCATATTCCGCATCAGCAGTACGCATGACAACGTCAGCAAGCACATCAGTTGGCTTTTTCCAATGGATGAGGGTCTCGGAGCACAGATACCGCTGCTTCCCACCCGGCCCAAGTGCACTAAAGTAGGGATTGATGACAATGGAAGCCACGGAAACGGGAGCATGGAGCGACCATAACTGCGTATCACCAGGGTAGGACCAGGCCGCGAAAATTGTCTGCAAGGCGGAGTCGAGCATGCCCGGGTGGAGAGTAAGATTGTCTTCCCATCTGGAGGCTGATTGGTCTACAACCGTGCTCACGCTGTATTTGGGTTTGCGTCGAATGCTAGACACGCCGCGGAACGGCGGTGCATAATTGTACCCTAGGTGAGAGAGATTGGAGTAAAAATCCGCATCCTTCACACAAACCAGGCCGAATGATTCAGTTGTCTTGAAGGGTAGAGCTTCAGCACTGGGACTGCCAAACTGCGCAGACACGCAGCCTTTGGCGTTGAGTGTCATGCTGCTTGAGCTAGTACTCGAGTAGCACCTCCACTCAGCACGAACAGAGTATTCTGTTTTGGCGATCAAGAAAAGGCTAAAAATTGTCTCTATAGCTGCATCGTCGGTATTGAAAACTATCGCCCGGCTGATTTCCAGATCTGTCAATCTGAAAAGTCGTATGGAATCATTTGGCCGAATATCGGCGAGCACGAGTTGTATGGCTTCAACAGACATGCTGACATACCCCATAGCAGGAAAGACTATCTGTCCTTGTAGCTGGTGGCCGCTGAGCCAGCCTATTTCAGTTGGTTGGAGTATGTTGCGCCATTGGAAGGAACCAGGAGTCGCTGCTTCCAAGCAACGGAAACCGAGTATAGGGTTTGACAGATGCATCTGGGTTCTAGGCCGGAAGTGATCGCTAAGGCGGCTATGGTGCCAGTAATTTCGCCCATGGTCGAATGGATAAGGTGGCAAATCCGAAAGCATGACTGGGCTCCGCGTAGTACTAGATAGCAACATATCTACCTCAGCAAATTGGACGCTGTTCGGGCCCAGCTGGGCCCACATATAGCCCAGTGCAGAACATAGAGCGTGTACGTCGTCTGTGCCTCGGCGCAGCAGGCTGATATATGGCACCTCGCGTGCGCAATTCAGTAGGGATGAGGCTGGGCCTCTCAGCGCCGGGTGCGGACCAATCTCGATGACCAAATCAAACGGACCAATTTGCTCTACCGCGCGCGCAAGACCACCCGCGAACAGGACCGGCTTACACATATTGTCCACCCAGTATTGGTTTGCGACGGAACTAGCAGTCATTGTCTGGCCCTCGAAGACCGTTGAAAACCAGACAGGGTGTTTTGTATTTCCTTGCTGACAAGGCTCAATCCCGCAGGCATCCAGTGAAGCCAGGTACGGGCTAGCGCAAGGGGCCATATGGCAGCTGTGGTAGGCTATCTTAATCTTCAGCAGACGCGCAAAGACCCCCTGCATATGAAAGAATTGTATCGCTTCGAGGGCCGCATCCTCGTCGCCGCTAAGCGTGACGCTAGAGGCGCAATTCTCTGCAGCGATCTCTAACCTTCCAGCGAATTGGGCCTTGCAAAACCTCTTCGCCTCCGCTGCTGAGATACCTACCGCTATCATAGCACCGCACGATACACGAGAATTAGGGCTGGCGGCTTTATTGGCGTGCAGACCACGAAGATAGGCAATGCGAATCGCATCTGTTGCAGATAGAAAGCCTGCGGCGTATGCAGCACCGATCTCGCCAGAGGAATGCCCAACAACGCCGCACAGAGAGATACCAGCAGCGCGAAGAATATCCATAATGATGATCTGCACGGCCAGACAGAGAGGTTGTGACACAGCAGCCTCAGTTGAGCGCGATGATTCTGGGCTGGCAACGATCTGGTCGTGAATTGTCCAACCGGGGCGGTGATCTGGATTTGGGAGGCTCTGGAGGGCTGCATCCAGCTCTGCGATTCTGGTGACAACAAAAGGAGATGTCTCGATGAGTCGGGCGCCCATCCGTGGCCATTGCGCGCCCTGGCCAGTGAAGATACCAAGGATTCTTGGTGGTTGGCGACTTGTACCATGTCGAACCCCGGAGTCTTCGAGCCCTACGTTTGCTAATGCGTCAATTGCGTCTTGAGTGTTCGGCGCGGCGACGGCTGTGCGATAGGGGAGGGTCGACCGCCGGTGCTGTAGAGTATATGCAAAATCTCGCATGTTAACACCTGGGTTATCCCGCAGGTAGGTGTGCGCTTCCAAAACCATTTGTTTCAGTGCGGTTCTCGATGCGGCCGAAAATATCAGAGGAGTAAAAAGGGTATGTGGGGTGGAATTGGCAGACTGTTCGCCGGTGGGAATATATTCCTCAAGAATACAATGGGCGTTTGTCCCCCCAAATCCAAAGCTATCCAGAGTAATCAGCTGTCAGCCTGTAGAACACGAATCCCACACGGCACTCCATACCTGTTCACACTGGCTCGCCTTACTTGACCAGTGGCAACCGGCCACGCAACCGCAGTAGTGGGAATTTCCAGCTGGTCCAAGAACGGCGCCACGCTCGGATTCGGAGTGTGGAAATGCAAGTTGGGCGGGATAACCTTGCTCTTCAGCGCCAACGCAGTACTAATAATACTAGCTAGGCCTGCCGTCCCTTCTGTGTGGCCGATAACCGTTTTGACAGAACCCACTAAGAGTTTATGCGCCTCCCTAGCTGCCCGGGACCCTACCGGAAACAGTGCGAATGCAATGGCTTCAGCTTCCTGCGGATCGCCCGCTTGAGTCCCTGTACCATGCGCATGGCAGTACTGCGGACGGTCATTAAGGTTATTAGCAGGATCGAGCCCGGCGCGCCTGTAGCACTCAGAGATCAGGGCCGCCTGAGCACGGCTGCTGGGCATGGTTAGACCAGGCTTCCGACCGTCTTGGTTAACAGCTGTTTCTCGGATAATGCACTGGATTGGGTCGTTGTCCGCCAGGGCTTGGGACAGTGTCTTGATAATGACAGCGGCCACGCCTTCACCGCGGGCATATCCGTCTGCTGCGATGTCCCACATAGCGCAACGGCCGCTCGTGGAGAGCATGCCCAGGTTACTCTCCGAGACATACATAGCTTGTGGGTAATACGGCCGTTAGCCTTTTATACTGCCACTCCAGTCGTCACTTACTGATAGAGGAGTACGTACCGGGGCTGAGAATAAGATTGCTCCCAGCCGCAACTGCAACTTTACTCTTACCGCTCCTGAGCGCTTGTACCGCCAAGTCCAATGCAACCATGCTGCTCGAACACGCAGTGTCGATCGTCATGCTGGGCCCATGCCAGTCAAAGAAGTACGAAACCCGGTTCGCCATGATGCCCCTCTCCACGCCCGTAGCAGTATATCTCGGCAGAGCTTGCCAGTCGCGGCTCAGCATCATATGCCAATCATCGCACATCATGCCAACGTAGATAGCAGTGTCAGACCCGCGGAGCTGTTCCATGGGCTGTCCTGCGGCACAGAGTGCGTCGTAGATCACCTCCAGTAGGACGCGTTGCTGGGGATCCATGGCATCGGCTTCCCTGGATTGGATGTTGAAGAAGGCGGCGTCAAACTCGGCGATGTTTATGCGAGGGGAGTCATCGAGCCAGTAGGACTTAGTGGCATTTGTTGTACCGTGGTGGTTGCTGACAGGATGGTAGAAGGGGTCTATGTCAAAACGGGAGGGAGGAGGGTTGCTTGCTATGTCGCGGGGGCTTTTGATCAAGGACCAGAGTTTCGATGGCGTGTCACATCCTCCCGGAAAGCGGAATCCGTATCCTATTATCGCGATAGGCTCAGACATGGTGTCTATGAACTTCGAGTAAATGGCCTCCAAAGTGCGTGAGATATCGAGCCAGGCACACGTGAATGTTGGCAAACAAAGCAGACAAGCCCTTCCTGTACAGTCAAGAAGAATATTGCAATACATGCAGAGCTGCGTGTATTTTAGAAACACCCGTAGAATTAGGGACACTCCTCAATTTCTTCGAGGAAAGCGCGTGGCGACGCTATTCGTCCTGTAGAGCTCTCCCACAGACACAGTCACTAGGCATGTACACAGGATTCTACGCCTATCATTGTCGTTGAGTAGCCGTCTGACCAGCCGTATTGTGGATTGCCAATCAAACTTGTTCCCATGCAGCAGCCGGGGTAGCCCTGCGGTCAATCGTCCAATGATGATTGTATGTCGATCCCTGATAGCCAGAGTACATTCCTATTTCGCTGATGTGCATCAGCAAATCCGCTTGTACAGGGGCTATGCCCTGAACTTGTGTAGTACAGTCCCGCTCATACTGCTGCCCTTGAGGCTGAAATATTGGGGGCCACTAGTGAAATAAAACACAAGGTTACATCCCTTGGAAGTCCAGAATAGTATTCACTCAGTGTGATGCATATTGGCTGCATGTCAGATGTTACTGCATGTGTACCCAGCATTCCGCACACCGGGCGAACTATGCATAGGCCAATGGTACTCGAGATTCGATTATGGAGGGCACAGCATTCTCACGCAGGCGTTGGAGATGGGACGGGGCGTGTGCCATGGCGATCTGCTATTAAAGGCGAAACATTCAGCTCGAGTCCGAAAACACGACACAAGCTTCTTCTACTAAACCATTCAGCTTAGTGTTCTTATTCGCTATTTCTATTCAACCGCGTCGGCTGAAGTTTCCTTGCGCAAACTCGACTTTCGCCATGTCTCCATCTGGCTTTTCTCCCGAGTATCTCGCTGAGGACTCTAGCGGAGCATCCTTTGCACAGATTACTGCACTCCCAGCCTTAGCAACCTTGTTTGTGGTGTTACGAATTGGTGTTCACCTTTGGCGCAAAGTTGGCTTCCAGCTTGATGGCTGGTTGACCCTAGTGTCGATTGTAAGGGACCATCTTTATAACCTGGTGCTAGATTATGCTGATTGCTCTCACCTGTAAGCTATTTGCATGGGGACTTTATACTGTCTTCGCTCTCGGGTATAGGAACGTCCGTGTCGGCAGGCATGTGGTAGTCCTCAATAGGGATGAGATTACTATCATGCAGATGTACTTCTTCATATCCTATCACCTCTATGCAACGGTATTAGCTACGACCAAGTGGAGCATCCTGGCCATGTACTATCGCATGTTCCCCACCCGCTTCATGAAATGGAGTACCCTGGCAATAGGACTTGTAGTAACAGCGTGGTGGCTCGCATGTATCTTTGTCTCGGTCTTTGGATGCCATCCCATCCGCCGAAACTGGGACCCATTCGTCGAGGGTTGGTGCATCGACAATGTCAAGGGTTTCATCGGAAAGGCAGTGCCCAACTTCACTACTGATTTTGTGATGCTCGCACTGCCCATTATGGAGGTGCGAAAATTGCATATGAAGACCACGCAGAAAATTGCTCTTGGGACTGTGTTCTTGACGGGGGGGCTAGGGTGTGCCGCGAGCATTGTGCGATTCGCGCAAATCAGGGAGCTATCTAAGGATAACGCGGATCCGTCGTGTGAGCGACCCACTGTCCCTACCCCCGACTAGCCCCGCAAGCTAATTGTGTTGTTTGGTTCTAGACATACTCCCAGACAATATGCTCTGGACAATGGTTGAACCATGTGTGGGGATTATCGCAGCATGCCTGCCTCCACTGCGTCCGCTTGTGACTGTGCTATTGAATCGGGCAGGGTTTGGGCGTTACTGGCCTAGCAGGAAGGAGAGGGGTAGTAGTAACAAATACGCTGGGATTCCAGAGATCGTCACGATTGGTGGCAGCGGTGGACGAAAGGGGTTGGTCAAGGTGGAAACAGTAACATGCAGTGAGCATTCTGGATGATTTATCGAGAGCGGGGGGCAGTTGGAGCGTCAGCTGACAGCCCGACAAACAAAGAAAACACTCTTTCCTTTGTGTTTGGACTCTTACTTTCCATACGACTAGTGGCTATCTGTTCCTAATTCAAATTCATTTCCCTTTTCATTCTCCTTCCTTCTTTATCCTTTTTTTGATTCCTCTTACCTCTACACACACTCTCCACTTTCTAGAACTCCATCTATCACTATGGAAGCGCTTGTGGCCCAGGCCATCAGGGACACCGCGACCTTTCGGAAGACGTCGGTGCCATGGACCTTGGACGAGCCTTATACCCAGACTTACTATGGGTTTGACCCCGCAACATCTACCTGGGTCTCCAAGTCGCCATCCGCCCTCGGAAGCTCGAGTAAGAGTGATAATGATAGTCTAGCCATCACAGCTATTGCACTCTATACATGGAATATTGACTTCATGGTTCCCTTCGCTGCAGCCCGCATGCGACCAGCGCTTGCACATCTGTACCAACTCACGCGCCTTCTCCCTCTACATGTCGCCCCTGTTATCTTTCTCCAAGAATGCACCCCTTCTGACTTGGAAACAATTGCTGCGACTCCGTGGGTGCAAGCCAATTTCCATCTTACAGATATTGACACCACCAATTGGGCCACCACGCAGTATGGCACGACCGTCCTTGTCGGCAAGCATCTGCCTATTACGTCGGTCTTTCGGGTTCACTACTCCCACACGCGCATGGATCGCGATGCCCTTTTTGTGGACGTTTCTACTGAGCTTGAGGAGAAGCGAATCCGCCTCTGCAACACGCACCTAGAGTCCATGGCGCTTGACCCTCCGTACCGCCCACCACAGATGCAGCTAGTCGCTCAGTATATGCATCACGATGGGGTACACGCAGCTCTCGTCGCCGGTGACTTCAACGCAATCCAGCCGTTTGACCGCACGTTGCATGTGGACAATAATCTCAAGGACGCATTCCTGGAACTAGGCGGAGCGGAGGACACCGAGGAAGGATATACATGGGGCCAACAAGCAACAACGAAGCAGCGCGCGCAGTTTGGGTGTTCCAGAATGGACAAGGTCTATTTTCGAGGCTCCGTCAAGTTACTGAAGTTTGAGAAATTCGGAGAAGGGATCCTGGCTGAGGGGGACGAAGAAAGGAGGCAGATCGTGGAGCTGGGATTCGAAAAGCCCTGGGTTACGGATCACCTGGGGGTTATGGCGGTGGTGGAGGTTTTGCCTAGCACGAAGGGGCAGCTTTGAGTGGACATTGTGGGATAGGTTGACTCTACCATCTGTTATGGGTACGTTTCTCTGCTCTTGGCAGAGTGGGTAGAAATCTACTGTGCTTTTTCTGTCTTCTTTCCACATGCGTAAGTCATTCTCGCTTTACCGAAGCCCAAAATCAAGCGAGCTTCACCTGGACGCCTGCAGCAATGCCTGTGGGGGCGGTAGTTGCTTGCTATTTGGCTTACCGGTGGGGCCTCGACACCTCTGACGGTCAGCTGACGGCATGGAGCCCTCATCGTACCACACTTACAGATGACTGAGTGGGCGCCGTTTGAAACCTATGCAGAGAATGTGCCAACCCTTGTAAATGATTGATGACCCTGTCTAGGGGTGATAGGCGCTTGCCACGCCAGAGTATTAATTCTGCATGGCTGGAGAAGATCGGCGACGGTCGCCGTCATGGCCCCGCACCCTAACGCTGGCGAGTAAAGCAGTAAAGATTGCTATTGACATCAAATCAAGAACAATACCCCCCCTCCAAAGGCACAACCCAACACTCCACCCTTGCTCCCTCACCCCCAGGCTCTCTCCCCGGCTGCCCCACCAGAAAGGCCTCCTGCAATCTGGCATATACGCCGCCAACCTGGATGACAACTCTCGTGTTCTGCTTCCCCACCGACCCAATCCCTGCCTCCTCGATAAAGAACGGTGATCCGTCGTCCGCGTGCCCGTAGACGTAGATCCAGGGTAGCTTTGTGATCTGCGTTTCGCCGCTTTCGCTCCGAGCATCCAGGTGGATGGGGGCCGATAGCCCGCCATCAATCGTGCCGTTGAATCCGGCGCCTTGGATTGAGCCGCCGGTGATGGGTTGGAGGATCCGGGTGCCCCCGCCTAAGAGTGGAATTGGGGGGAGGGAGGGGCCGAGGGTTACGGTTACGCTGCATAGGTGGCTTGGGGAGAGTTGGGGAGGGGGTTGAGACATTGTGATGAGTGATTTATGGCTAATGGTGATGGGGTGCTGCAGGCGTATATTTATGGCTCTGAAGTGGGATACGCTCACGTAAGTGTTACTACCTTAGTCAGGTCACACATCTACAACCCTGCAAGTGATCAGCAAACAAGCATAAGCCAGCCCCGTTTTCAACGCCGACCACCACCACCCCAGCCCTAGAAACCCCATAAACCTATTCAACAGCAAGAGCTTCGCCGCATAGAGTCTAGCCTCACGATCCCTTGCTGCCTGGCTTATTTCCCCGCTCCAGACCCGGTCCATCTGGAGACAATGACGCGCGGCCTGTTCCGAGGCCAGCCCCAGGTGCGACCTGAAAGTCGCAAACGCGTCGCCAACGAGCACAAGGCGACCGTCGAAATAGCTCGCGGCACTCGCTTCGACTTCCCCGACCTTCGTTACGAACGGCCGACGCGTTTGTGAAACCACTTCCGCGAGGTGCGGTGTCGTGCCGTCAGAGATGTAGCGCCGTTTCTGCACCGACCAGATCTTCGGGTCGAGGAGGTCTCCCGGAACTGTACTATTATGCAAGACCCCGTTGATATCGGTGAAGATGGTGTCCATGGCTACTGACCCTTCAGGGACCGGGTAGTACCAGACCCAATTGACGAGCCGCCGTCCTGGCTCGACAGACCCTGTCTCCGATGGAATGATATACGTGATGAAATACGACCCTGCGAGAAGCGTGAAGTTCAGACGATCTGAAAAATATCGCACCGTCTCCGGTGAGAGCTGGTCCTCACGCACAGTTCCCCGCCAGGCAATATACCCGGCGTAAGTCCAAGTCGTAGGGACCTGTAGGAATCGTCGGATGGTCGAATGCACGCCGTCCGCGGCAATCACCATTTCAGCACGCTCTCTCTTGACCTCCATCCCCTGCCTTGAGCCCCTGCTCGCTGCAACTTCCACATGTAAAACATTCATAGCCCCGTCTCCCCGATCAAACTCCACCCCCACTACCCTCCTTCCGGCTTTGTACTCCGCCGTCCCATCCCCCTTCCTCCCTGGGGGCGGATACGGTACGACCTCCGAAGCGAACCCATCAACATTCGCCCTAAGGATCAAGTAGAGACTGCCCCAATTACTCATATCATGGTGCCAGGCTGTGTTCAGTACACGCGGGCGCGTTTGCCATGCAACACTGAGAAACCCTGCTGGAATAGCAGGTGGTGTGCCTGTGGCGTCGTATTTCTTGAGAAGGGCGAGCACGCTCGGTCCAATGGAGACGCCGGACTCATGGCTTGCTCGCGTTGGGGACGGATCTTGTTCGAGGATTAGGACATCAGTGCCGGCGCGTTTGAGTTGAAGGGCTTGGAGGAGGCCGGCGATTGAGCCGCCGATCTGGGAGAGGGTTAGGTCGAGATCGACATCAGAGGCTTTTTTTTGGTTCTTTTTCGTTTCTTTTTTTTTTTTCTTTTCTTTTGAGATAGACTGGGAAGCGTTGGTTGATTCTTACAATGATTGCGGATTTGGGAGGGGCCATTGCTCTATCATACTCTGCTATTGCTCGATATGCAGGGTGCGTTTCATGGGAGAATGGCACGGGGTTAGACGGATGATTCCCTAGGGTAGTTATGTACAATATATAGCCGGCTCGGGGTAGGATTTACCCACGGGGGATATCTGTATAGGTGTATGTGGGCTGCAGCCACGGGCGAAGCAGCATTTTGAACCCGCCCGATGCAACATCGAACAGACAGGGGCTGTTCCTTCTAGCCCCGGTATGCAACGAGGTCTTTTCCCTCCCTAACTTGAGCCGCAGGCCGGACATGGGTGCTGCCTGACTTGTTATTGGCAATAAATGTCTCACACGAGGCTCTATGTAAAGTGATCGGCGGTGCTAAAGTTGCCAAAGCTTTCCCACCCGATGCTAGGAGCTCATCGACCTAATTCAGGGCATGGAAAGGTGCATTTTTGGTACGCTATTGGTGTACTATTGAAACGTTCTCCAACAGCTAAGGCATGAACTGAGGTCTATGGAGACATAATGTTCTACGTATTGGTAGCTACTGCAGGCTAAGCACCATGGCCGCATTCACCACTGGCCAGGTGTACTGGTAGAGAGCTTGTAGCTGCAGTCCAGCCTTTGCAGCTAGCTCCTCCCACTGCCGCTGAGTCCGCTCCTTCGACCCCAGAGCACTCATAATGCAGATGTCCGTTCCGGTTTCTGCCCACCGCGCCCCCTTCTCCGGAGGAACCCCGTCATCAATCACAATGCGCGACTCGGCATCCATGGCGGGAACAATGTTCTGGAGGATCTCGAGTGCCTGGTGGTCGGGGAAGTCGCGCAGAATGAGACGGAGAAAGTAGAACTTGGCCCCTTATGCTTCATAATCAGCTATGCAGCAGGCCCAAACAGACGGAGCTCATGACACACCTTGGACGGGTTGTGGAGTATGGAAATTGTGTGGCATCGATTCAATCCCTGACAGGGGCTGCGTCGCCTGCGCAGCTTGCAGTACTGGGGGCAGGTCCTGGAGAATCACTCGGCCTGGTTGGTTGGGATACTTCTCGCGAAGTCGGATGCATGCATGTCCCATTCCACCCCCGATGTCGACGAAGAGCGCCTTCTCGGGCTCTGCAGACCATGATCCGAGCTCCTTTTCTAGTGGGAACGTGGACAGGAAGTTTGGGGTGCGCTCGTCGGTGAGCAGGACCATGAAGTTCGCAATTCGTGTTGGCTGGGTTGCTAGCCAGTGGAAGCAGTCCTGATCGGTGTTGAAGGCTTTTTGGAACGCAGTGTCTTTGGCATCCACGATGTCGGGATACTTGCGCTCGGCGAGGAAGTCGGGGAGGGCCATCAGGACTGGCCAGAGATTCTCGAATCTGGACGCTGGTTAAAACATGACATGCCTCGAATTGGGAGTGTTCCGGGGGAAATAGGAAACGTACGCATGTCGCATTCCTGCTTCGAGCCCGGGGACGGCCAACGTCTGTGTGATGTTGCTCGATATGTATTTGATGTCGTCTGTTTGGTGTACCATGCGCACCGAGGCCATGTAGCGGAGGAGCCGAGCTATGTGACAGTCCTATTAGCTAGCGTGCTCGAAGGAGATGATCATTGTATATATACACATCAGTTCCCTCCCACAACCGAGATGATCGGCCAGTTCCTCAGCGCTCTGAGGAGATGCACACTGGCTGAGATGTTTAAACAGACCCAGGTCCGAGCCAATGCGGGCCACGGCGACTTGACACGTCTATCCAGCAAAGTTAGGAGAGCCGAGAGGATGAAAAATAGAAACATTACATCGAGCGACATCCGCATCACCGTATCGAATGGCGTCTCCAGCGAGTATTGCAGCTCGCGGAGAGCGTCATTGATTTCCGCACGCCCAAACTGGTCTGTGGACTGGGCCAGCTGCTGGATGAGCGTCTTTATGGCAGCGACAGTCTCCATGGCAAGGACTGAGATTCGATGGCTTGATCGGGCTAGCAATATAGCTCGCACGAGCGGAACCAATTTTATAGCAGTTATGAATAACGCTATCTCCGAGCCTCGTATTACACCGTCTTTACGGCCGTCGCCCAAGATGCAAGCCCCGACGCTGACGTCCGCCTCGGCCGAGGGGTCTGACACGCCAGCTTATGAATGTGGCGGGTGTGGCATCTCTCAAAATTAGCCTGTTGCACCTTGTCTACCCGGCTGTTTGTCGTATTATCAATCTCTGCTCTAGGGAGGTATAGAATGACTGCCGCAGTTGGACCAACTTCGCCTGCCAAACCATCATCATGTTTACCCTAACCGAGTACTTCATCGCTGCCTGTCTCTGGCTCGTCCTCTACAAGGTTGGGAATTTACTGTGGAATCGACATCACTATTTCAAGCAGCAGAAGGCCCGCGGCTGCGGGGAGATCAAGCATTATCGCCATCGAGACCCGATCCTCGGACTAGACTTCGTCTACACGCTTTCCAAGGCCTTCAAGGAACACCGCTGGCTCCCATGGCAACAGGAGCTCTTCGCAGCCCAGGGCGTCAAGACCTTCCAGGCCAACTTTCTCGGGTCGCGAGCCATCTACACGTCCGAGTCCGAGAACATGAAGGCCATGTCGACCACATACTGGCGCGAATTTGGCCTGGAACCGCTTCGTCGGGGAAGCGGAGCCGCCGACCCTGTTGCTGGGCCCGGAGTCAGTACAGTTGACGGACCGATGTGGGATTTCAGTCGCAATATCATCAAGCCCTATTTCACACGCGACGGATACTCGAACCTCGCCCGGCTGGAGGTGTTTGTGAATCGTCTGCTGGACCTGGTGCCGACCGATGGTTCGACCTTTGACATGCAGCCGTTGCTGCAACGATGGGTAAGCTCCGTTCGTATGAGCTTTTCATCATGTATAGTGGAACGCAGCATGGCTGACCAAACGGGAACCGTAGTTCCTTGATACCTCTAGCGAGTTCCTATTCGGCAAGACCGTCGACTCCCTCACCCATTCCGAGAATGTGAAGGTGGCCAAGGCCATGGTCGACACAATGCGAGGCATCCGCGTGCGTCTGACCATGTCCAAGCTGATGTTCCTCCACCGTGACCCAGTGTGGATGGAAAATGTGAAGATCGTCCGGGATTTCGTGGACGAGCGCATCGATGCCAGTCTGACGCAGCTGCAGGACGTGAAGAGCGGCAAGGGCACCTCATGCACTGAGAATCAGCCTAACGGTCGTACCGACCTGCTATGGGACATGGTACAGCAGCTGCAAGATAAGGAAGCTTTGCGGGGCCAAATTATGGCCGTCTTCATCCCCTCCAACGACACGACATCGATTCTCATCAGCAACGCTATTTTCGCCCTGGCAAGACATCCCCATGTGTATCGAACACTGCGGGAGGAGGTGCTCGCCCTGGGAGACCAGGAGATTACGTTTGAGAAACTGCGTGGACTGCGCTACCTGCGATATGTCATCAACGAGAGTGAGTGCATGTCGGCCAATTCCCTTGGAAGGACTCCTCGACTGACCAGCTGGCAGCCCATCGTTTGTACCCGAACGGCATCCAGATGGTACGGATTGCTCTGGAAGACACGACGCTGCCGGTCGGAGGAGGCCCAGATCAAAGCCAACCCATCTTCATCCAAAAAGGAGACATCGTCCATGCGAACCGGTACCTCATGCACCGGGACCCAGACAATTGGGGCCCTGACGCCGAGGTCTTCCGCCCGGAGCGTTGGGGAGATGCCCGGCCTCTGTGGAAGTTCGTCCCCTTTGGAGGAGGCCCGCGCATCTGCCCTGCGCATGTGCTCGTCGATACGGAGGCATCATACGTGCTTCTGCGCTTTGTGCAGCGGTTTCGCACTCTGGAGCCCCGAGATGAGCGGCCATACAAGGCCATCATGCGGATTGGGCCGAGCAATTTGCATGGGGTGAATGTAGCTGTAAAGACTGCGTAAGGGAGGTAATCAAGGGACGTAGCGATGTTGAGCCATGGGCGATAGCTACAAGCTGAAGCGTCTGGAATACGAGAAATGGAATGTGGAAAGTTTGTCTGACAAATCCAAATCCAGCTTTGATTCAACACAGGCTGGATCCTGCTGTGCTTCATGCTGTTCCTACAACGGGAAGATACATATATTGCCTAGATTCTAGCTAGCTACAGCTATCTCAGACACAATAGACCAGCTTCACCCCAGTTACCTGATGTTTACGGCTCCGGTTAGCCCCCTCGATCACCCCTAGGAGTCCTCCAGTCTCGACTTGTAATGGGTGGAGTTGCAGTTTGCCCTCGTCCAAGAGCCGCTGAGCCACAGGATACCACCTCCTTGCGAACTCGCGATCCTGGGGCTGCGCATCCCGCTTAAAAGGGTGCTTCCAGTTAATCGGACGGCCGTAGATAGTGTATCCGATAATCCAGCGCGCCTTGACATTTCGGCGCGTGTGGCCGCGGATAGGGAACGGATCGAGGGCGACGTACTGACCACCGGAGCTGCCGATGGCCGTATAGCAGCATTTCATGGAGTCGATGTTGGTGATGCAGTCCACGGCATATTTGATGGAATTCTCCGTGTACTCGCGGATCTCGGAGCCGCAGCCCGGGGAGTGATAGTCGAAGGCTTCGGCGGCCCCAAGCTGCTTGACACGGTCAAAGCTTTTTGCGGAGCAGGTGGTGACGGGGATGTAGCCGGACCTGTGGACAGGACTTGGTTAGCCTCCTGTACTCTTGGGGATAAATGGCATGGAAGCCTTAAAACTTACAGCCGAAGAAGCTGGATCATGAAGCACCCGGACGCGGTTCCCCCGCCGTAGACTAGAACATACTGTGCGTCCTGGACAGGCTGATCGGGCCATGACAAACCGAGTGTTTGGTAGAGCGTCAGACCGGCCGTAGCCAAACCCGTGCCTACCGTAGCTGCCTGCTCGAAGGACATGTCCGGAGGAAACTTGTACAGCAGCTCGCCGGGAATGGCCACATAATCTGCGAAGGCTCCCTGGGTGGCATCCTCGGGGTTATTCCCAAAGGCCGCTCCACAGACCGAATCACCCACCGCAAAGCGGGATTGACAGGCCTCACCTACCACAACTACCTCTCCGGAGAAGTCCGTGCCCCAGGTGGCATCGGGGCTGGGCGAGAGATCGGCAGACTTCCAGTCGACGGGGTTGAGAGCGACACAGACCACCCGCACCAGGATATCCTCAGGCTGACAAGCGGGAACCGGACATCCTTTCTCAACCGAGGCTTGCCCGGGGCCCTTAATCTTGATCGCCCGTTGAGTGGCCGGAATCTCAAAATGAACGGAGGCAGGCATGGTGTGGCGCGGACGAGGGGGTGAAAGTGTAGCAGGATTTTCTGAATACCAGCAAGAAGCTACCGCGCATGGTGATGACAAGAGAAGATTCGAATCATCTAATTTGTATCTGCTATGCTTCATACAAAGGCGTAGATGGAGCATAAGAACTACAGCGGCCGAGTAACGTGGCGCACAAGGTCCGGAGACGGTGCGGAGAACGGGCTTATCTTACTCTAGCCCTAACGCAGACTCCACCAGAACAACAAGTCAGCCCGACTGCAGTGGAGTCTCTTCTGTTTGATGGATTTGAGAGCATTCATACAACATCCCGGCGGGCGCCTGGTACTCTGAGTAATTGGTATCCTCAGCAGCCACCATGGTTTCCCTTAGAGAGATTCGTGCCCACAACGCAGGCCTCCGAGATGCCTGGGCGGGCAATCGCCATGTCTCGATATTTGTTGGAGCGACCAAGGGGATTGGACTGGCCACCATCATGGAATTGATCCAGCGCATTGACGAACCGACCGTGTATATAGTTTGTCGGTCAACCGCCCAGTTCGCCCCGAGGATTGCGGAGTTGCAGCGACTCAATCGTAGAGCCAAGCTGGTGGCCCTCTACGGACAGATCTCATTGCTGTCCGAGGTAGACCGCATCTGCAACCTGGTGCTCCGCAAGGAGTCCCAGCTGGACCTCTTGTTCATGAGTCCTGGCTACCTGCCTAACGGGCATCCGTCCTGTAAGAAAGGCATCCCTGCATTCAGCTTTTACAATGCTGATCCGTGATCTGAAAGATACACCAGAGGGGCTGGAAGAGCTGACCTCCCTGGCATACTATTGTCGCCTACGATTCACGGTGAATCTCCTTCCACTTCTCGAGCGAACCGCCAAGACGAATTACCCGGATGAGCCGTCCAATCGACGACCTCGAGTCTTTAGTGTCTTAAACGGTGGCAATGAACGTGCCCTGCCCTTTGTGCCCGAAGATCTGCAGTCGGAGAAAAGCTACACCATGCTGAACCACGTTGCCCACACCACCCTAATGAACACCTTGGCGCTGGAACACCTGGCGCACAAGGAACCCTCCGTGGACTTTGTGCACGAGTCCCCCGGGAAAGTGCAGACGGACATCGTGGCTAGTTTCCTTCAATCCCCGGAGCGCACTCGCTCGAGGCTGGTGTTCTGGAGATGGCTCAAAGGGATGCTCATGCTCGTCTTGCAGGCCGTCCTGCTGCCGGTGTTCTATGTGGTGGCCATGCCATTGGCTGAGTCTGGCGAGCGCCGACTCTACGAAGCG
The DNA here is from genome assembly GCA_028505775.1 of Aspergillus minisclerotigenes. NCBI lineage: Eukaryota > Fungi > Ascomycota > Eurotiomycetes > Eurotiales > Aspergillaceae > Aspergillus > Aspergillus minisclerotigenes. Next base: position 791,311 of record CM053883.1, on the reverse strand, counting down.
ACCGTGGACTTGTCGCAACAATGGCAGAAGCAGTTGCAGAGCCCCCCACACAATGAAAACGTGGCTGCTCCGGGGTTTTATCGGATGAAGCACACGTCCGACATCGTGATGGACGACACCGTGCTTCAGGCGTACCGGGCGCTAGGCATGCCGGAGAGAGCCTGGGAACACACGATGGCGGTATTCCGGAGCGTGCTGGACAAGGGTAGTGGCAAGAAGTAGCAGAGGAGGCGGTCTATTATTTATGTAGGTTTGTTGGTTTTGCCAACAGTGTCTGGTGGCAGTATGGCAGAACATATCGTCGATTGCCCTACTCGTTGAACTTCACAAATAGACACCAGGAGCACCTTGGATGTTAGTCGATCTGTTACCTTCGCCCAAGACCCCTTGCATGAGCGCGTCTTCGTTGGTTAGACGGTATCAAGACCGTCGTTGTTCTTGCTGCTCTTCGTTACCGAATATTGGCGCTGGGTCCCCATTTCGTTGCAAAGACTGTTTTAGAATTGCAAACATCTTCTCCATGCTCACTACGGTGGCTATTTCTTGCATAAGAGCAAAGGCTGGCTGATTTCCCCTGTGAAGTGTGGACAGTGTCAAGACTTTCACAACGGAAGTAGGCCATATCTCTTCCCTCTTTCAGCTTCCTTTCCTTTCCCTTTCTGTTTCCCCCCCTTTGCACGTATCGTTTCTTCGCGAGAGCCTAGCAACGTTGATTACCTTCTAACCACTACGTTCTCGACAGGAGCAGCCTCCGTATTGTCCGGGGTGGTTTGAACCAAGACTCGCTCGGGCAGAAGAGCTCTACACACGATATAGACTTTGAAGAATGTGGTTGATTGGGAATGAATCTGGTGTTCACTGTCCATATAAACCTCAAGTTTTCAGATAAGAATATAACAATTCAACTTGCCCCTGAATCAGAACCAGGGACACAAGCCGACCAAGTATTCAGCAAATTCCAGTCCAGATCAGGGTATTCAACCTGCAGGGACCACTCAGCCTGTATGCAGTCAGAAGTAAGATCATATCGACTGTGACACATCACACACACCTGGCTCACATCGAAATCAGACCATGCCTCGCCTTGCCCCGTTTCGTTGATGTCCAAGATGTCATTGGAACCCTTACCCAGTCGACACGGCACATTAGACCCACCATATACCTGTAGAGGTTGAGGTGACTCCCGCGATTGTGCTAGGCTCTTGTACCTGTCGACAAGAACTGTGTGACACTTTTCCAGACTGTCCACCGCTGCCGATAGGACCGCATCGTCCTGAGGTGACCCAGTTTCGGCAGCTTTAATCTGGGCTATGATACACGATAACAACACATAGGTTTTGATATCTATTTGTGCGCCGTCTTTTAATCGGCATTCACTCAAACCTACGTATTCTTCTAATACGGTGCGAGGAACCTGCTGGCTTTTGTTGGGCGTAGACGACAGGTTGTTTGTGAGCGGGGAGACAGGTTGGCAGGAAAACCAATCGCCCTCTGTTACGCAGAGGATCTCGTGTCCCACAGTCACGGAGGCAAGTAAATATGGGTCTCTAAACAGCCCGTTAGAGTAGCGTTTCACATTCAAATAGTCGTTAACATTTTGTCCGGAAGGCGTTGTTGGGTGACCCGTCAGTATCTGGATTGCCGTCTCTAAGCAGACCCGGCGTGAAAAGTAATAGGTGAGGTTCTTCCGAGCTTTCATGGCAAACGGTTGATGGAGGCAAAGGAGGAATCTATAGGTTAGCAAGTTAAGGAGCTCCAGCTGGAACAGGGTCGGCTGCCCGTGGTCAGGAGACATAGATTTAATCATTTGCGTATTATAGTGACATGCTGCGGTGAGCTCTTCCCCAAGACGGAGCACTTCGCTGTACGAGGGATCAAGCTGGACGCTATTTAAGACCTTTGCCACCTGTACGCGAACCGGCAAGCATCTCATAAGGAGAATTGAGAAGGATGTTTGTGTTAATATGTTACTTGGCTCAGGCTCGCTGGTTGTACCAAGACTCGTATCGTTTAGATTAGCAGGAGGTCTACAGTCGAATTCATCGCAAGATATAAGAGGTGGGGTCCCTGAGTCCGTACTAGACTGGAGAACTAGTTCGCAGACGGTGCACCATAGTCGGCGGCGAATCTCAGCCTGGAACACCGGCATTGCGGGGAAATGAGACGGGTCACGATGAAGTCCCAGTTGCTGCGCCTTCTGCAGGAGTGCGCCAGTGGATACATACACAAGACTTGCGTCCACGGCGCATACTATTCGTGTAAGTAGGACAAGGCAGTAAAGTTGAATGCCATCCACACTAGCCTGCAGACTTTCCCCGGGCGCGTGCAGCCATTGCTGGGCCTCCTGGATCCAAGCCACGCAGCGGGAGGCCATGTCAGGCGTGCCAAGCATGTCCGATTGGTTTACCACACGGGCTCCGATGGCGATGACTAGCTGCAGTTTTAACAAGAACAGTCGGCTGGTCGGCTGTGAGCCTGTCCACATCTCATTGTATACTTGTCGGAAGGTGGGAACATGGAGAATTCGCAGCACGGATTCGAAACTGCGACAGTATGCATTGACACAGGCATCGCAGGCCTCCTGTGATGGCAGGCTGCCGTCCACGGCCTGCAGAGAGGAAGCGCGCAGACTATATTGTTGCTGGATTGCTCGCGAGAGCCGCTGACATTTAAGAAACAGAGCACGGAACTCCACATCATTATCCTGAAGTCGGTTATTTAGTGTATGCACAATTGTATCGAACTACATTGTGTCAGCACTTGGTGATAGATACATCTATCTATTTAGCTTACCTGCGCAAACCCCACCAGCCAGTGACTCTTGCCCAGAAGATTCGCCTGGCACACCGTGCGTCGTGCCTGCGGAGGACGCTGTTGAATATGGGGAGCTGCTAGAGAACTCTCTGGTTCTTGTTGGCTGAAGACCTTCTGCTCCAGCTGACGCACCCGTTGAATGAGCACCTGGACCTCTGTTGGCTCCTGTGTCGGTGTGTGCCTGGGTACGTGGCCCAGGCTCGCTGGGGTGCCAGCAGGATCGCGATGTTTGCGGGTGGAGATAGTGTTGTGGATCACAAAGAGTGGATCCCAGAAGTCCCCGTACATCTCGCCCTCGCTCGGAATTGGCTCGACCTGGGCAGGAGGAGAGTGGCCGATGCCGCTGTCAGTGGGCACACGGTCGTGCCCGTGGATTGGATTTGAAGTAGCCATATCCATGGCATGATCTGTGGTGTCGAGCCCTGGCAGGTCCTCTTCGGGAAATGAGGAATTCGAGTTGGCTAGGTATGTACAAGTGCTAGCATACCCGGTCCTAAGACAGTGACTGCAGGGGACCTTACGGTCGCACCGAATCTTTCGTCTCCGACATCGATCACAGGCTAAGACTGGGCGTCGACGTTTACGCTGCGCGGTTTGGGGTAGTGGTCTGGAGCTTCCATCCATTGGCGTAGAGGTAAAGGGCAGAAGATCAATGGAAATAAGCGATATAGAGGAGCAACGTGAATAATGCTACGCCAGAGCAGAGAGATAAGTAACCAGCATGAGTTCATAATATCCCAGCTGGAGGAGCGAGCCGCTTATTCTTAATGCCATAAGCAGGCTTATACGGGGCCAACCGAAACTAGGGCGATCAGTGGTGTTGCAATTAACATGCTGCAGCGCTACCAAGCACGAAGCATCCATGGATGGCGTGGGAAATTGCCGAATCAGTGGTGCCTTCCTGTTGGGTCAGATTGACCGTTGAAGCATTACTGTCGAAAAATACCTCCTTCTACTTGACTTCTTTGAAAGCGAACTGAAGAATACGTTATCTGGTGAAGTTAGCTTATACGGTATGTGTGGAACTTAGATTGGTTGATTGAGACGACTTGCAGAAATTCTAACAGGGAACAATATTATATCTCTGGGCATTTCTTCCCCGCTCTGTACCCTGGTGTATATGTCTTGAGCGTCTAGGAGTGGCTCATCACGTTGCACAGTCTGGTTATCTCGCATACGGCGTACAATGGCGTTTTACCACATGGGCTGAAGGGGGCCACTCTTGGCGTTTAACAGTGGACGTCCTATCATACTCGAAGAACTCATCTCGTATTCTCTAAGCTATCCCAGCAAATTGCCCATCTGAAATATATCCATGGATACTTGGCGATGTAACCGTTCCAGTAGTTGCCTACCCCCAGTAATAGTAGTTACTAACACCAGATAGAATAAAACCACATAGTAAAAGAGAGCCTCCATGCAGGTGGATTTCAAATATATCCTGTTGGGAATAAGGCGCACAAGACGCGACCTTATTGACATATAGTTGTTTTGGTGAAGTGGGGTTGAGATATCCTTTGAAATTTAGAATAAACGAAAAGGAAAAAACAATGTTTCCTGAGGCCATTGTTCGTAACTTATCTGATGTGGTATTTTTAATTAGGGTCCGGATACGAGGCCCTTTTGACGTATTGTTGTTAAGATATTTTAGTCATGAAAAGAGCTAACTCAAATGCCGTGCAGAGGTATTTTAGTTTGTTAGTTACGGTGCTTAATAGGACAGTCTATGGGATTCAAAAAAAAAAAAAAAAAAATTCAAGCACTTCTGCGATGGTATATGAACCATATATTTAGTTAAGTGTTATTATTGTAAACACGATTCTGGGAGTACCTCCATGATCCGTAGCTGTAGACTTTAGCTATGCCTCACTTGAACAGGTCTCCAATGCCATCATTGTGATGGCCTGGAGGGCGTTTTCCTTCGGCATATCTTCGGATACGCCTCTGACTAGTGTGAGACTGGGGCATCTACAGCGTGAACTCGAGCCCCTCCCGGCTGACGGATCCCGCCAATATGATGATGAACCAATTATAGTCTTTACCAGAATTCATGGTGAAATAATTAGATATATACTGACTCAGCTCAGTGTATTCATAATAAGGCGTGTCAATGTGGTCTAATTAATTTTAGTAATCCCCTCTTGCGCCAAGCCAGCCAGGCAGGATTGAGGTCGCAGTAGGGGGGCTTGGTATTAGTGTATGATTTGTAAAAGTCCCATTTCAGGAACGAGCAGGACAGACGGAGCAAGCAAAACGACCAGGATCTTAAACAGTCGCAGGCCATCGGGCCGAACTGCCTGTTATTCCAGCGGTGGCCTGGTTACTAAACGATGCCTTATATCATTGTTGTATTACGAGCTTGTACAGTACAATATTCTGATCATATCGTTGATAGGGAATCTCAAATCACGGGGCCTTGCATACCCTGATCGCCCTTTCTGGCTACCGGCAAGACTCACTAGAACTCCAGAAAGCCGAACAAGAAGAAAGACCGAAAGGACACAAATACCAGCTCGGCCGAGAGTTCTAGGCCCTTCCTGCTAAATAGCCGATGCCCATCGTCCGCCCTTTCCTCGCCCCCAACGATAAGCACGAGAGACAATTCGGTTTTATCCCAACCATCACATTGCGATCGCTCTCACCCCGGTCGAAGGATTCCTCCCCCAGACCTACATTTTCGCACGCGGCTAAATGCTCACCCCTAGCCTAGGATGGCAATCCTGTGACACACTATTACAACGCTACCGCAGCCTTTTTCACCGGCAGGTGGGCTCGAGTGGTGGATGAAATCAGGCGGACGGCCTTTAGGCTTCAAGTTCTGTAGCACAAACAATGGTTATTGTGTTGAGTGGAAGCGAGGAATACGGGGCAGAACCACTGGTAGGTTTCGTGCGGGGGAAGGTTTCGTGCGGGGGGAAAGCCCGGCTCACATAAGCCGGACATATTTCGTTCGGATGGGCTGAGGAGCGGTCGACGCTCGCAGAGAGAGCGGAGGTATGCTGGAGAAGTATGGCAACAAACACCTGGCATTCGTGGTCTATGACTATAGCCTTCGTGGACATGAAGATTCAGTCCTGGACTATTGTCAACCAGTGAATTCCAAACTTGCCCACTCTACTCGTCTCCCAGGAGGACAAAAAATGGCCTCGCCTATGAAGTCTGACTTCCTTGCCGGTAGCCATATGGAGCTGCCCAAGACAGGGATTGCCGCCGCAGTGGCTGTGGTGGCTAGTATTGTGATCTACCTGGCACTTTCAAGCTTCTTCGTAGGAACAGATGTACGGAACATGCTTCTAATCGCAACCAGCATCAATCCAGTCACTAACGGAAAACTTGCGCCAGGAATTTAAGAATGATGAGAACCAGAGCATCAAGGAATACCCGGACAATACGCGGTTCATGAGATTCACTCATGGGTATAGAGACCAATTGATTCTGGGCTATAGGCACCACGCTGACATTATCCATGCAGGAAACAACTGTCAGAGGCTGGCGAGGACCTTGCTGGCTCAGAGCCATATCTCATTCATAACGGAAAATTGAAGGAGCTCGTTATTTTCGCACCAGAGCATCTCCAGGAATTCCACCGAAAGGACGCCAACTCGCACTACAAGCCTGAAAACATGAATATGGGTGACTATGCAGGGCAGTAAGTGGGACCCCACAAGTATAGTCTCCAACTTCTCATAACCACCATCATATGTAGACTTCTAGGGCAATGTGTGGGACAGATGGGAGGCACCAAGTGGAAGCTTGCGCGTAGTCATATGGACCCGGAATTTTCCTATCGGGCCAGCCGTTCCATGATGCAACGATTCTCTCAGGAGATTGACTCTTGGGTCAGTCATCTGTCAGAGAGCCCGACCAGAAGGAGCACCCAGAAAGATGTGTTTGTGCAGGATGTAAAGAAGCGGTGCAAGGATCTGTCCCTGAGGTCCATCGCGATCAGCATCTATGGCGAGACGTTCAGTGAGGAGGTGTGTGGCCTGGAACATTGACAATTTGAATGTGGCTAACCTTACGCAAAGAACTATGCCATTCTAAGTACTATAAACGAACTTCACGAGAGGATCATTTTCGTCGCGTTTCTCAACAAGCGAGTGATGTCCAAATGGTATAACAAATTGCCGACTGCTGAGAAGCGACTGATGGACTCGTTCCAGACGCAATGGAAGGCTTTCAACCTCGCCCAGATCAAGCTTGCAAGAGAGGTACCGTCGTCCCCATGTTATATCCAGGAGTATCTGATAAGTCTGTAGAAAAAGCTCTCGTGTCCAGCAGAAAAGATATACGTGGGTGTCGAAGCCGGTGACATGAGCCTTCCGGAGGTAAGTCAAGCTCGAACACCCACTCGAATGTAACTAATGCCCTTCCAGTTTCTACAATCTCTGGACGAAATGCTTTTCACGAATATTGATATAACCGGATCTATCTTAGCGTTGATCTTTCAGCACTTGGCGAAGGACCAAGCCATGCAGAGTAAGCTCAGGGCTGAGATTTCCGCTCACAGAGCCCAACCCGGATATACGGTAGGGGACTATATTAGCAAACAGAACACCCTGCTGCATTTCTCGCTCCTGGAGTCGATCCGCGTTACCCCTGCTATGTGTACGTTCTTCATTTGCCGACCGACTCAGTGAGATACCCCGGATTCACTAACAAAGTCAGACTTTACCCTACCGGAATGTAACGCCAGCCCCAAGTGCATTGGGGGATTCCACATTCCTGCTCACACGCCAACGGTCGTGGACGTGAACCGGCTGAACAAAAACAAAAGTATCTGGGGAACAGAGGCTGATGCTTTCCGCCCGGAGCGATTTTTCGGTCTGGACCCCGCGCGGTATCGCTTTGGATTTGTTCGCTGGGGGATCGGACGTGACAAGTGCCTAGGCAAGAATATGGCAGAGGTGGTTCTGAAGCTAGCAATTCTGGCTGTGACGGACAAGTATACGTTGCATGTACCCCCTGCACTGCCTGATCAAGGAGAGAAATCGGAAGCTGGCTTCACGATCAACCGGGACGTGGAAGTAGAATTCAGACCCGCTATCTAGGTAGGGGGAAATACTTGAATGTTGATATACGCTGCCAACACCGGATTCCTTTTCAATCAATCGACTTCTAAATTTTAATTCGTATGGAACGCTCTTCTTTCCGGAAGAGCCTTGGTTCACGACCGCATTAGCCATCCATAATTGGTATGTTTTGTTGGTACCCGTGAATATATATAACGTTTACGTGTATGGCCGAGTGTCCACAAACCTCATCTTACAACTGAAGACACGGATGACACAATGGCAAATCAACTATTATATTATTTCTCTATTCCTAAAGTAGGGATTTATTGTAGACACATTAACAATAACGCACGTAACAGATCCTGATCAAGCCATCGCATCCAAAAGCAAGGATTGACAGACCATTAGAGACGCAGAACAACGCACAGACGGAGCAAAGGTAGACGCAACGCCCACTTTCAGCTGCAAAAGAATAACTACACCTTTGCCATCAGCTTTGTGTTTTGGCGCAGCCGTGCGATCAGCACCAACCCTGCCCCAGCTAGCAACGCCGCCCCCGAATACATCGAAAGGGCCAGATAGCCGTGCTTGATCAGGCGCCCGCTGATGGGGGTGCCGACCAATCCGCTGTAGGAGTGAGTTAGTCGGCAAGAACGAGCTATTCGAGAGAAGAAGACGATACTTACGGAATTGCTGGCGCGACAAAGAGAATGCCGACGGCAGCCCCCCTCGACTCGGGCGTCGAGAGCTGGGCGGCACACGGGGTTTGGAGACTGAACATGGCCTGCAACCGCGGTGTTAGGACCCGGAGGGTTCTCATTTAGATCAGACGGACTTACCCCGGACGTGTATCCGTAGGCTAGGGCAAAGAAGATGATGCCCACGGTGTTCGTGGCCTTGGTCCAGCACATGGCAATCAACCCAGAGGAGGCAATCGTCAAGAAGCACAGGTTGAAGTTCCCGTACCGATCGGCCAGAAAGCCCGTGGAGATACGCCCGACCATGGAGGCGCCGTTGAGCATGGACACGAGGTAAAAGGCCAGACTGACAGACAAACCTTGGTCGGTGGCGTAGGTGGAGATAAAGAAGAGCGGGCTGAAGAGGCCGAAGGTGGCTACCGAGAGACCGGCACAGAGGATGAGGAAGGTCGGGTTCTTGATAATCGCCGCCGGCCCTTCTGCCACTTGCGCCTTGTGGTCGCTCGCTGACTCGCCGTGCGACAGCTCTATATCCTCCCTGTCCGAATCGTGCGGTGTCTTGGGAGCCGGGCGGATGGTCGCGACCATGAAGAGACATAGGGGCAGCACCACGAAGCCGACGATGCGGAAGGTCCAGCCAAAGCTGACGCCGTCCTTGTTGAGCAGCTGATCGAGCATGATGGGCCAGATGATACCGCCGATGGAGGACCCGGCGATCATGATTCCGTTGGCGGCGCCGCGGTGGCGATCAAACAGACGGGTGACGGTAGCCATGGCCGGACAAAGCAGGAAAGCGTTGCCGATGCCTAGCAGTATACCTTGGGCTAGTAGGAACTGATACAGCTCCTTACATAGTGAGATCATGAAGGTTGCCAGGATAGTTGCAATGGCGCCGAAGGTGAGCAGCGGCTGCAGATGACGGGTGAGTGAATGCTACCTCTTGTCCTCGCCTAGAACCACTTACTGTAGGACCAACCCGGTCCACCAGGACGCCCGCAGGTGCTGCGAAGAAAAATATCATGAACGTCAATAGGGAGCCAATCCAGGCGATATCGAACTCGGAATGATCGCGTAGTATGGTGGCATGATAGAATGCCTGGAAGACCCCAAAGGCATTCTGGAACCCCAGGGTGCAGAAGAGGGCCATGAAGGCTCCAATCAGCGCAATCGTCGAGCGAAGCCTATCTCACAGAATCAGCGGTATTCAGAGGGAGGAAATAGACTGGCCCTTACGTGAACTCTTTCGGAGGGGAGGCGTTAGCCTCGGTGTTGTCCACTGTCGCGGACATGATGAACGATCTCAGATCAGAGTTGACAGAACTGAGCAGAAGAAGCAGAAAGGCGTTGGAGAAGCAGCAGCAGAGAAAAATGACAGAAGCCGTGAGCCATATATACTCCCAAATCGGGCAAGTGCCGCTCAACCTCCATGGAGACTCCGTGGAGCCCCGCGGAGCTCCGGGCAGCCACGGATATTAGGTAGGAATTTGCGAGATGCGTGCAGTCGCATAACAGTAATAAAAGAGGACGAAGACGACATAGGGAGAGCCGTTCCCTTTCTAAGTAGTACTGTAGTAGGCACAGACGACTACCGGCGTAGGAACAGGAAGAGGACGATGATGAGCGTTCCTGAGCGCCGAGTGCCTGAGCGCCTGACCCACCACGCTCCACACACTGGATCTGGTTTAGCGACCGCTGTTGTTTGTTTCCCAATGGAGGATCAGGACCCGATCTGGCTTAGCGGCCCGTCAGAGTGACCCTCACTTTTCTTTCATTCACCCTCTCTTTTCCATCAGCTACCATTGACTCTCGGCATGACATTCCGTTCTGAGCTCCTCTGCTGTTGCTAGCCCGGCTACAGCTAATTAGATATCGTCAAGCTTGATGTCATTACTCTAATTTCACCACAGCGTCGAGTTTTGATCGACCAACATGCAGCGACGACGTCGGAGGCAGCTTCCGGTCTCGTGTCAGCTCTGTCGGTCCATGAAGTTGAAATGTAGTCGCGACCAGCCCTGCTCCAACTGCGTCAGCCGCGGGGTCGCCTGTGAGCGCGCATATCGGATGGAGCCGACCACCTCGTCCATCGCGTCTCCAATCACCACCAGCCCTGTGCAAGCGCAGACAACGTACTTGCAACCGGGCTGGTCCGCCAATCCCAGTGCGGGCACTGGCACCGGCAGCAATACCGAGATCCTGTCGCGTCTACAGCGGCTGGAAGACATCATTCTTCGCACCCACGGTGCCGCTGCTCCGCGTCCCTCTACGGAGCCCTCATACATTTCCGAGGGCGAGGGGGACTCGAAATGGCTGGAAGGGGTCGGGACCCGTGACACTTCCGTGGTGCGTCTCTGATGTTGCCCTAGCTAGTACTCGATGTGCCATATACTGACGGAGCCGCGCGTCCTGCCCACTTGTAGTTGTCATCCATGTCTAATGGCGTATCTGTCCGCGTACTCGCGGTCCAGCAGGCGTTAGAAAGTGAGTTTTCACTGGTTGAGGCCGGTAATCCCTCGTCCGTGGGCAGCTGTGTCGCCAGGGTGTGGTTGCCACCGAAGAATGAGGCAACCTGGCTGCTAAAGCGCTACGCTGAAGATGTCACCTATCTACACCACATCCTTCATCTCCCATCGGTGCGCCAGCAGATGGAGGATCTGTACAAGCAACTATCCCTGGGGTTACGGATAGAGCCCTGCCATGTCGCATTGATTCTTAGTATTTTTGCCAGCACGGCCTACACGCTCACCCCTCTTACCGGCGGGGACGCGATCTTTACCAACGAGCAAACAGCCGTCAAGTGTGCCTTCCTGTGGAGTAAGATGGCGTTGGATGTGCTGGAGCACTCCAGCCGCAGCACCCTCGGCTCAATCGAAGATATTCAGGCGACAATCATTCTGTCCTTTGTCATTTTCAACTTCGAGGGCTTCACCATGCGCTTCCGCGCGCTCAGCGCCAGCGCCCTAACCATGGCCCGCGACTTGTCTCTCCATCGCTTGGACGCGCGCCCGGACCGACTGCCCGGCACCCACGCACCACTGGACAGCGACATAGGGCGGGAGATCAAACGCAGGGTGTGGTGGCATATGGTCTCGACTGACTGGTAAGTTTATCTTGTGACAGACCCCTTCTCCGGCCAGGGCCACCGGATCACTCTGGTAACGCGCCTCCCTCTTTCTCCCAGGATCCTGGCGCTGTCAGGCGGGCCCCAAGAAGGGACATACCTGATGCACCCAGCCCACATGCGCGTCAACTACCCCCGGAATCTCGATGATCGGGACCTCGATCGTTACAATCCGCAGTACAGTCGACCGCTATCGCAACCGACGGCGATGACTTACACGCTCCTACGCATCCAGTTGGCCGACATCTGCCGCAGCGCCATCGATGCGCTACCCCCGCCGTTTTCGGACTGGGGCGAGGTGAACTACGATCGGTTCATCTCGCTGGACCAGCGATTCGAAGCCTTCATCCACAGTCTACCCGTCTTCTTCCGCCTCGACGAGGCCAGCCGTCATCAAAGCCGAGACGTCGAGCACCAGTACCCCCAGATCATCGTGCAGCGGTACATCCTCTGGTCGACCCTGCAGGGGCGCCGGTCGAAGTTAAATCAGCCGTTCCTCACGCGCGTGTCCATGAACCCACGCTATCAATACTCACGGAAGGTGTGCCTGCAGTCGGCGCGCTGCGTGATTGAGCTCAAGGCCCTCATGGATCATGACATGGCCTCGCTCGCCTCAGCGCATGTGCGGCTGGCCACCTTCCTCCACAACTACTTCCTGGCCACCGCGGTGCTGGTCATGGATCTGTGTCTCAATAAGGAGGGGGGAAGCAGCGAAGACCGCCGCCAGGAGATCGTCGACGCGTGTCGAGTCCTGCAGGAGGCCGAGGCGACGTCGCCCATGGCGAGCCGGTTTTTGAAGTCCCTCATGGATATCTTGCAGAAGTATCAAATCCAAGTCCTACCGGCCACCACGGTTCCGGATGTGCGACCACTGTCGGCCAACACCGGTGCCAGTGGCGTGCCTGATCCGAATCTGTCGGACAGGGACCTGGTGAACCCCAGTCAGATTTTGCAAAGCACATACGATCCGTTGGAAAATGCGAACATTGATGATTTATGGCAGAACTTCATCAATCTGGATCAGAACTGCAGCCCGGGCAGCTGGGACCATTTGTTTTCGGCCTTGGACAGCAGAATTCTTTGAGATGAAAGGGAACGGGTTCTAGTGATCCGGATACTCTAATCGAGTACCGCAATCCTTGGTTCTGCGCGATCTCCAATTATATTATAAGGAGATGCCTTGGCTTTGGTAGGCGCACATACTTCAACCTACCCTGAAACCCAGCATAGCCAAGTGCGTGCCACAGCACCAACGACCCACTCCAATAAAGCGACGTCGACATCTACCATGGGCGGATTTGGAGTGACGACGCTACACTTCGCTTTCTTTCTACATCCCACAGATGGACACGCCCACATAAACTGTATTCTATACTAGCGAACAGCTAGGACATGGCTACATTATGGGGGTCTTTTACTGTAAGCCTAAGCAACCTGAAAGAAATGTAGTTGGCTTTGTAGAATCTTGATGAATTAATTACAGGTCGACCTCCGGGTACTAACCTTAACCTATATCTACTAATAGGTCGGTGAAGTAAACTCATACCCGAACCCAACCGTCCTGATCTAGATCAGGTTACGGCACTCTAAATACTTCAAAATCGCGAACCTTCGCTCGTTTTCCCCAACACCCCCGCCCCCCTACCGCCAGTCCCAGAAAGGCGACAGGGAGGAACGTCCGAGCTCCGTCTCCCGTCATCCTGGGGTGCATTTTCCGTCTCGGCCGCAACTGTGCGTAGTAAGCGCGGGCTCATGTAAGCCACAAGGCGCCCGGTCCGCTGTTCCTTCACAGGGCCCAATATGGCCGGTCTGGTAGTCATATCCGTCTCGACATCATATCTCCGATACTCATTTCGCTTCCAAAGGATGGTCATCGGTTTGGCGGACCCGTCCGTGTTCGTTCGCGAACATGGGCTGTCTTATTAAGCTATTGGTCCTAGCTGCGAAGGAAAGTGACAAGCAGTGAGACATTAAGAGTCCAATGGAAAGCGCGTCGTTCCATCAGGCCTCTATGTAGTTGTGGTGACGCTTTCCTGCAACTTTTTCGTACTGGTGAACCTAGGGAGCAGGCCTTTCTCTTGACGATCCCTCTTCATCAACCTGTACCCGAAGAAGTCCAATCGGAGAGACATCATCCCACCGCTCTCATCTTCTCGACATAAAGGACTGGCAGCAAAGATGGGCAGCCTTTCTGATGTCCGCGTGGAGCCGATTGCCATTGTCGGTTCTGCATGCCGATTCCCTGGGGGAGCCAACTCTCCATCCAAGCTTTGGGACCTTCTCCGTTCTCCGAGGGATGTTTTGATGGACTTCCCACCAAGCCGTCTCCGACTATCCAACTTCTATCACAAAGATGGAGAGCACCATGGTTCTACCAATGTCATCAACAAATCATACCTTTTGGCTGACGATCCGAATGTATTTGATGCGGCATTTTTCAACATCAATGGCCTTGAAGCGCAGGCCATGGATCCGCAACATCGGATCCTTCTCGAAACGGTCTATGAAGCGCTGGAGCGTGGCGGCTGCAGCCTAGACGATATCCAAGGGACCAAAACATCAGTTTTTGTCGGCGTGATGAACGCCGATTACTACGACATCCAGCTGCGGGACTCGGAGACCATGGCTCGGTATAACGCGACTGGAACGGCCAGAAGTATTATATCAAACCGAATTTCGTACTTTTTTGACTTGAAAGGGGCATCTATGACTATTGACACAGCCTGCTCGAGCTCACTCGTTGCCTTGCATCAGGCCGTTCTTTCGCTCCAAAATAGGGAGGCCTCGGCCTCCATTGTAGCTGGTGCAAACCTGCTTCTCGATCCCACCATGTATATTGCCGAGTCGAACCTGCATATGCTCTCCCCAGAGGCGCGATCACGGATGTGGGATAAGGATGCCAACGGGTATGCTCGTGGCGAAGGGTTCGCGGCCGTGTATCTCAAGCCCCTGTCAGCGGCCTTGAGGGATGGAGATGAGATCGAATGTATCATCAGAGGAACTGGTGTCAATTCTGATGGTCGAACGAAAGGCATCACCATGCCGAGCTCGGTCGCCCAGACTGAGTTGATCCGCGACACGTATCGACGGGCCGGACTCGACCCGTCTGTGGATCGGCCACAGTTCGTCGAATGCCACGGAACCGGAACGGCTGCAGGGGACCCGGTCGAGGCGCGGGCGGTCCATGACGCCTTTTTTCCCCCGTCCTCCAAGCGAGACAATGAGCGGCCTCTGTATGCTGGCTCCATTAAGACAATTATTGGTCATCTGGAAGGATGTGCTGGCCTTGCAGGGGTGCTCAAAGCCAGTCTGGCTCTGCAGAACCGTATCATCCCCCCGAACATGCATTTCAATGACTTGAGTCCTTCAGTCAAACCATTCTACGGCATGATTCAGATTCCGAAACAGCCAATGCCGTGGCCTGAGTCGACTACATTCCGTGCGAGTGTCAATAGCTTTGGATTTGGCGGGACCAACGCCCATGTCATCCTCGAAGGGTATCACAAGGGGGACGAGTGTCTTAACGGCGGCTGCCAGCAGGCAAGGCTAGACTCCTTTGTCGGTCCGTTGTTATTCTCTGGAAATACCCAAACAACATTGAGGGCCATGATCAAAGAGTACTTTGACTACCTCAGCGCGAACCCATCCTTGGATCTCGAAGGGCTGGCAAGGGCTCTTGCAGATCGTCGATCTATGTTTCCTGTCAGAGCCTTCTTCTCAGGATCTAACCGCGAAGCGCTTCTCAAGTACATGGGTCAGGCCCTGATATCCTCCGAGGGCTCCGACATTGGCACAAGGGCACTTGCATCATCCGACACTCCTGGGCTCTTGGGCATCTTCACCGGCCAGGGTGCGCAATGGGCAACCATGGGCAAGGCGTTGATCCACAGCTGCCTCCTTTTCCGAGTATCCATCGAAAACTGCGAAGAATCCCTATCAACGTTGCCAGACCCACCGTCCTGGTCGCTGATGCAGGAACTTTTGGCCGACGACAAGGAGTCCCGTATCGGGCAGGCGGCGTTCTCGCAGCCACTCTGCACGGCCTTGCAAATAGCCTTGGTGGATCTGTGCTCCGCCGCGGCCATTACCTTTGATGCAGTGGTTGGCCATTCGTCCGGCGAAATCGCTGCAGCCTATGCCGCGGGAATCCTATCCGCGAAAGATGCCATCCGGATTGCATACTACAGGGGCCTATACGCCAAGCTCGCGTATGGGCCAGATGGACAGCCTGGTGCCATGATGGCCGTAGGCCTCTCCATGGAAGGTGCAATGTCATTCATTGCAGAGTGTGGTCTGTATGGGAAGGTGTGTTTGGCTGCCAGCAATTCTCCCTCCAGTGTCACCTTGTCGGGAGACAGAGATGCTATTCTTCAGGCAAAGGGATTCCTAGATGAGCGGAAGGTCTTCGCACGGCAGCTGCAAGTGGACACGGCCTACCATTCCCATCATATGCTTCCTTGCGCAGATGCCTACCTCAAGTCCTTGGAAGCATGCAATATTAAGCCAAGTTTGCCACGTGCGGGCTGCGTATGGGTATCAAGCGTGCGGGGTGATATTGAGATTCTTGAAAAAGGGGATTTTACTAGTTTGAACGGCCAGTATTGGGTAGACAACATGGTCAAGCCCGTCCTGTTTTCTCAAGCCGTGGAATGTTCACTCTGGGCCGGAGGCCCCTTTGACATGGTGCTTGAGCTGGGCCCTCATCCCGCGTTGAAAGGACCCGCCACCCAGACATTGAAGTCGGCTCTTGGCACGTCACTTCCCTACGCCGGTATAATGCGTCGTGCCACAAACGAGGTCGAGGCATTCTCTGGGGCAATTGGCTACGTGTGGTCTCATCTTACTGACTACCACATTGACTTTGCTTCATACCGCAAGTCATTCTTCAAGGAGGCCGATCGAGCTCCAGCTACCCTCAAAGACCTCCCATCGTATCCGTGGCAGCATGACAAAGCCTACTGGAAGGAGTCTCGCATTTCTAGACAATTTCGTCTACGGCATTCACCGTTGCACGAACTTCTGGGTAGGCGGGCCCCAGATGACTCAGACAGTGAGATGCGCTGGCGAAATGTTCTGCGGTTGTCCGAGTTAGAATGGATCCGCGGACACGAGTTTCAAGGCCAAGCCCTATTCCCAGCGATGGGGTACATTGCAATGGCTTTGGAAGCATTTACAATTGCAACGAAAGGTCAGCAAATCAGTCTCATCGATATTGAGGACTTCCATGTCCTACAAGCAGTCGTTCTCGAAGAAGAACATCCTGGGGTGGAAATTGTGTTTAGTCTAAAGCAAACCGGTGACTCTAAATGGGACTTCAACTGCTATACCTGCTCTGATGAGTGGAAGGACCTGACCAAGACGAGCACCGGACGCCTCATTCTTTTTAAGGGTGAGGGCTCCGCTTCAGAGCTTCCATCGCGGCCAAAGAAACGGGCAAACCTATCACCGCTCGATCGCAAGATGTTCTACCGCAAGCTGTCTAGTCTCGGACTCAGCTACCATGGCCTGTTCAAGCCTCAGAGCTCATTCCAGAGATCCCAATCTTATGCCACTGGAAGTGCCTCCTGGCCGCTGGATCAGCTGGGTCAGGAATACGTCGTTCATCCTGCCGTGATGGATGTTGCATTGCATTCCATATTTATGGCATTCGCCTCCCCCGTGAGCCATGAGCTCTGGGCGACCTACCTGCCTGTCGCAATTGATCGTTTGTCCTTTAACCCAAATATTAGCCTCATTGGCACGGATGGGGCTCTGAAGATCGAGATAGATACGTTCATAACCGAATCTTCCTCAAGCACTATGAAGGGTGATGTATATCTGTTGTCTCCAGATGCCACTCCAAGCATCGTTATTGAAGGTGTTCGTCTTCAATCGTTCACAGAGGCCAAGGCGCTGAATGATCGACTGCTATTCTCCAAGGTCGTTTGGGGTCCCGACATTGCCCATGGATTCTCGTCGCGTGCAGTCGAATGCGCGAACAAAGATCAATTCGAGCTCTGCGACGCAATGGAGCGTACCTCTCTCTTCTTCTTACAGCGTGCCTTCGCCGAGTTAGCCCCCTGTGAGATCGAGCAATCCGAGCCTCAGTTTCGACACCTGCATACCGCATTTCAGAAGGTTATCGAGCAAATTAAGGGCGGTGTACACAAAAGCATCCACAGCGAATGGCTAGGGGACTCTTGGAATGATGTCAATTCGCTTCGTCGTTCATTTGAGTCTTCGATAGACCTGGAAATGATGCATGCAATTGGCCAGTGTCTTCCCGACGTGATACGCGGCCGTAGGCCACTCTTGGAAGTTATGATGCGGGACAACCTCCTCAACCGATTCTACACAGATGGTCGACTATTTGTGCCCCTTAACCTGTATGTTGCCAAGACTGTCAAGGCCATGATACACAAGAACCCTCATATGAAGATCCTGGAGATTGGTGCAGGTACTGGTGCCACCACGAAAGCCATCCTTGACACCATTGGAGACACATTTGACTCATACACATACACCGATATCTCTCCCGGATTCTTTGAACAAGCCCAGGAAAGGTTCGCACTTCATAAGCAACAAATGCGATTTCAAACCTTGGACATCGAAAGGGACACTGTTGAACAAGGGTTTGAACGGCACAGCTATGACTTGGTGGTTGCCGCTAATGTTCTGCACGCGACATCTCATTTACAGGAAACAATGGGTCATGTCAGGTCCCTGCTTCGTCCTGGAGGCTACCTACTCATAGTTGAGGTAACGGGTCAGACGCTGCAACTCATGTATGTTATGGGTGGCTTTCCAGGCTGGTGGTTGGGCGTGGACGATGGCCGAACGGACGGTCCGGGCATTCCTGCCGTCCAGTGGGAGGGTCTGCTGCAAATGACGGGCTTTTCCGGGATCGAGGCAACCGTTTCTGATTTGCCAAGCGATGGTAAGCATTCATGCTCCGCCTTGGTCAGTCAGGCCATTGATGACAAGCTTGAATTGTTTCGCGACCCATTGCCTAGAGTTGGCGATGTCCCTATCCGGGATCCAATTCTCATCCTCGGAGGAGGCACACTCCCTGTCGCAAAGCTGGTGACCGGAGTGCGGAAGCTGTTAAGGCCTTTCCGTTGGAACATCGAACATGCGCCCAGTGTTGACCATTTGACGGTTCCTCTTGAGGGTAGTCGATCAGTCATTTGTCTCTCTGAGCTGGACAACCCTCTTCTTTCCGAGCCATTGACTGATACCCGACTTTCCAAGCTTCAAGCAGTCCTGGGTAGTGCGACCAACGTGCTGTGGATCACAAGAGACCGGCTTACAGACTATCCACATTCGAATATGATAACTGGGCTTGGCAGAACGCTACAGTTTGAGCTTCCCGATATCAATATTCAGTTCCTCGATATTAGATCCGGCATCTCGATCGGTGCGGATCAGGTTGTGACCAAGTTCCTCCAGCTTTCCCTGGTAAACTCGCCAGAGTATTTACAGGATGATGTGCCATGGAAGATCGAACCGGAGCTGTCGTTCGACGGCGAGGAATGGCAGATACCTCGTATTATCCCGTACAAAGCACTCAATGACCGGTACAACGCCGCACGCCGTCAAATAATGAAACCGCTGGACGCTTCCAAGCAGCCAGTTGAGCTTGCGTGCTTCGATGGCCGTATCATTATCCGTGAAGGCAAACGCGTAACCGGCACATCTAAAGGTTCGGTGCGTCTCAGGACCATCCTCGCAACTCGATTGGTCAGTAGTCGGCTAGCGTCATTCTTCCTTTGCATGGGAGTTGAAGCAGATAATGGAAGGACTGCAGTAGCCATTACCTCCAGGATGGGGTCTCTAATGGACATCCCGTCGACAGATGCTTGGTTCCTTCCACAACGTTCGCAGTGTGACCCAGCGTTGCTTTATTTCATTGCTGGACAGATTCTTGCAGTCGCACTATCTTTTGCCTCACCGCGCTCAGGATCCGTTGTTTTGTACGAGCCGACAGAGGCCCTTGCTGAGGCAATCATATTGAGTCGGTCCTGGGCGCAAGAGCAACCATACTTCATCACATCCAGGTCTGGTACACTTCGGAAAGGGTGGACTTATATTCATCCCCGTGTATCGCATAACATCGCAAGAGATGTACTTCCCGGTGATACCGCAGCGCTCATAGATTGCTCGGACGATTGTCCGCATTGGGCTGTGCCTACCACGGTCGGGAAGCTAATCCCTTTGACGTCTTGCGTCGTGGAATACTTAACGCGCACCCCTAGTACCTTCAGCAGTATCATCGAACAGGCGTATTCCGAGTCACTGCTGGCTGCGTTGCCTTCGACAACGCAACTTTCAGCGTCAATACTCTCAGTTGGAGACAGCGCGGGTCAATCCTCTTCTCTGCTGTCCTATCCTAGCATCGTCGATTTCGACTGTAACAATGCGGTCTTAGCTACGGTAGCTCCACTAGACTGCACAGGATTGTTCTCATCTACTAAGACATATTGGATGATCGGCCTCAACTCCGAGCTTGGTCTATCCATTTGCCGCTGGATGATTGTTCAGGGTGCCCGACACATTGCCATAACCAGCCGCAGTGGCAAGGTTGATGCATCGTGGCTTGACGAAATTCAATCCATGAACGGAAACATCAAAGTATACCCAATGGATGTCGCTGATCGTAAGGCAGTGCACTCTGTCCACCAAGAGATCTTGAGAACGATGCCCCCCATTGCTGGAGTTTGCAATGGCGCGATGGTTCTCTCCGATAAACTGTTCATGAACATGAAGGCAGAGGATATGAATAAGGTGTTGAAACCTAAAGTAGATGGATCGATCTACTTGGACGAGCTCTTCTGTACCACGCAACTTGACTTCTTTATGCTTTTTTCGTCGCTCGCTAGTGTGGTAGGAAACGGCGGGCAGTGCAATTACCATGCCGCAAATATGTTCATGACAAGCCTTGTCTCTCAGAGGAGATCGCGTGGTTTGGCTGCTTCGGTGATCGACATTGGTCTAGTAGTGGATGTAGGTTACGTTGCTCAGGCTGGACAATCGTTGATAGACCATCTTGTGAACCTATTCTACACACCTCTGTCAGAGTCGGACATTCATAAGCTATTTGCCGAGGCCGTCATGGCAAGCCCTGTGGACTCCGGACTATGTCCTGACATTATCATGGGTGTTGAGCCAGTTCATGATATTTCTGCGTCCCTGAAGAAGCCACCTTGGTACAACAACCCGATCTTCTCGCATCTTCGACTCGGGACAGAGGCAAGCTCGCAAGACAGTGAGCAATCCAACTCGACATCAGCTAATATCAGGGACCAGGTGAGCAGTGCCAGCTCTACCGAGGAAGGCACAGATGTCCTCCTGCGATGCTTCGCGGCCAAGTTAGAGGCTATGCTGTCTCTTGCCACCAACAGCGTTAACGTCAATATGCCATTGCTAGACATTGGAGTTGATTCTCTACTTGCAGTTGAGATCAGACAATGGTTCCTCACCAAGCTTTATGTTGACATTCCAGTGCTGAAGGTTCTTAGCGGAGATACAGTTGTTGAGATTTGCGCGGAGGCGATTCAAAAGTTCGCGCAGATGAGCCCAAGCGCATTCCAAGGAACGTCCAGCGCTGGTTCAAAGATCAAACAGGCAACGGCATCACCACCTGAGGCAGACAGAGAGGAGGTACAATCTACGTCGAGGGCCGGTATTTTGCCCACAGATCAGGACAATGACAATTCCTCAGACTCAGAGTCGCAACGGAAGTCAGGCGCCAGTTCCTCATCTGGATCTGGCACCAGGACTCCGACAAGCATAGATGAGTACTTTGAGACAAACGTGAATAGGCTTTCTCGGTCGGGTCCTATGTCCTACGCACAATCTCGTCTATGGTTCCAGCAACAACTGGTTAAAGACCCCACTGCTTTGAATATTGTTGTTCGTTTCGATGTCAAAGGCTATCTAGATGTAGATAGACTGGCAGCGGCTGTGACCGCTACGGTTAACCGACACGATGCACTCCATTCTGCTTACTTTGCCCACCTGGATACCCAAGAGCCTCTTCAAGGGGTGATCGAAGCGCCCGGAGACATTTTTCAGCACGTCAAGGTACACGACGACAACGCTGCGAGTGCTATTTTTCTGGAGATGCAGAATAGACATTGGGACCTCGAAAGAGGCGATGTGTTCAAGGTCACTCTGTTGACATACCCTACCAAGGTACAGTCCTTGATTATTGCTTATCATCATATCGTCCTGGATGGGTTCAGCTGGCATGTGTATCTTCGCGATCTTAGCATGTCCTACCAGCAACAAGCACTGCCACCTGTAGGGCCACAAGCTCTGGATTTTGCTTTGGTAGAGGCCCAGGAGACTAAAAATGAAGAGTATAATGCTCAGCTAGAATTTTGGAGGGAGGAGCTCTCGCCCGTTCCAGAGACTTTCCCACTTCTGCCATTTTCTAGCTCTAAAGTTCGACAAGGCATGCAGAGCTTCCAAAGCACGACGGCGACACGCGAACTGCATTTCGATATCCTGGCGCGTGCCAAGGCCGCCAGCCAGAGACTGAGAGTGACGCCCTTTCACTTCCACCTTGCAATTGCTCAGGTCCTGTTGTACAAATTGACGAATATTGGCGATCTTTGTATAGGAGTGACAGATGCCAATCGGACCAATAGAAAGTTCGCTGAAACGGTTGGATTCTTCCTAAATTTGGTGCCCTTGCGCCTTCGCGTCAAACCGACCGACTCGTTTACTGAGGTGCTCCGCCGGACATCGAAGAAGGCCCTGTCCGCAATGGAGCATTCTGGAGTGCCTATTGACGCAGTCCTTCGTGAACTGAACATCCGGCGGTCGTCAGGCCACAGTCCGCTGTTCCAGGTTGTGTTCAACTACAGGGTTGGTGATATGCTTCAGGTCCCATTCGGAGGCGGCCGACTTGAACTTCATTCCAGCGTAGAAGCTCGAAGTCCTTACGATGTCGTATTCAATGTCACCCAATGTCCTAGTGGAGCGAGCTACCTCCAGGTTACTTCTCGGGATGCTTTGTACGCCCCTGAGGTTTCGGGCGTGATATGCGACATGTATATTCGTCTCCTAGAGAATTTCGCTGGGGACACCTCTATGCAAATTCAGGACGGTGTCCTTAACGACAAAAGCGAACCGGAGATAGGGCTTGGACCTCGCCTCGAATTTGGCTGGCCTCGAACTATGAGTGAGCTATTTTCTCAGCGTGCAGCAACTGACGCGAATAGTATTGCCGTGAAGGACTGCAGGGGGGCTGTGAGTTACGCAGAGCTACAGCAGCGGGTCGCCGACATCACACAGGACATATTGGGGTGCAACCCTCCGCCCAATGCACGGGTTGCTGTCTGCATTCACCCTTCGAGGGATACGATAGCTGCGATGCTGGCGACTCTTGCAGCTGGATGTGTGTATGTGCCTATCGATATAACTTTACCTGAAGCTCGGAGAAGAGCTATCCTGGACAGCTGTCGACCCAGCGTCATATTGTGCGACAGCACGTCAGCAGACAGTATCGACCAATTTGCTCCACAAGAATGCAGGAAAGTTGATCTAGGCGATTCGCCAACACGTGCAACCACGACTGCAATGCCCGAACCAGTTGCGGACGATCCGGCCTTCTTGCTCTATAGTAGTGGATCAACCGGGATCCCGAAAGGGATTTTGCTTCCTCAGAAAGGCTACATGAACTACCTAGCATCGAAAGGTCACCACCTATGCTTGGGGCGAGAGGTTGTCCTGCAGCAGAGCTCAGTGGGCTTCGACATGTCCATTGCTCAGATCGGAAATGCCCTTGCTCATGGAGGCACTGTCGTGGTTGTCCCGCAGAGTGTCCGGGGCGATCCTGTTGCGACAGCACAGTTGATGCTTCAGGAGAAGGTTACTTTCATGATTGGGACGCCGTCTGAGTATCTGATGCTTCTTCAACATGGCGGTGACTACCTCCGTCAATACAGGGACTGGCGACATGCCTGTCTCGGTGGTGAATCGGTGACGGAGCCACTAAAGCGCGAGTTCCGGCGCTTGTCTCCTAACTGTCCCAATGTGACTGATTGCTATGGACCAACTGAAATTTCCGCCGCTACTTCATTCAACACGCTTGACCTGCACCGGGATGCCGCCAATGAATATTCAACGGTTGGAAGACCGATTCCCAATTCGACTATATACATCTTAGGTGACAATGGGGATATCGTCCCACCAGGCTTGGTTGGCGAAATATGTATTGGTGGTGTCGGGGTCGCCCTCGGGTACTGGAACCTGCCAGACCTTGAGAAGCAAAAGTTTATCCATGACCCTTTTGCATCTTCAGCAGACAGGCGCCGAGGCTGGACGAGGTTGTACAAGACCGGCGACCGTGGGAGGCTGGGGCCAGACGGGGGCCTGATATTTATGGGCCGACTCGATGGTGACACGCAGATCAAGCTACGTGGCTTACGGATCGACCTCGAAGAGGTGGCCAACAGCCTGCTTCAAGTCGCCAGCGGACTGCTTTCAGAAACGGTGGTCTCGGTACGGGGGGACCCAGAATTCCTTGTCGCTCATGCAGTACCCGCCAGGGGTCAAAAGGTGACGGATAGCGATCTTGAGTCGTTCAAGAGATCCCTGCCGCTACCCCAATACATGTGTCCGGCAGCAATAGTGTTACTTGATCGTCTTCCCACCACTCCGAATGGGAAGGTCGACCGGAAGGCTTTACATGATAAGCCTCTGCCTACTCAGCTTGACTCGTCATTTCCCACCGAGGCTCTAAGTCTTGCAGAGGGGGAGCTCCGCCTGGTGTGGCAAGACGTTCTGCAGCAGACCGCTCAGACCGGGCGAATTGATTCACGAACGGACTTCTTCATGGCGGGCGGCAACTCCCTTCTCCTGGTCAAGCTCCAGGGAGCGATCAAGAATGCATACGGCTTATCCATCGCCCTCAAAGAACTGTACCGGTGTTCTACGTTGGGACGGATGGCTACTCTGATTGACGCCGAGAAGAAGAACCAGCCTATCTCCGAGACAATCGACTGGGAGGATGAGACACGCGTGCCGGGCAGCCTCGCACGTGGCCAATGGTCGCGAGAGCCCAAAAAGACTGATCTGCACATCGCCCTCACGGGATCGACCGGGTTTCTTGGAGTGGAGATTTTGAAGGCCTTGCTAGAACAGCCGACCGTCAGCAAAGTCCATTGTCTTGCAGTAGATGCGCAGCACGGTCAGAGTCTCCCAAAATCCCATAAGATTGTCATCTACCCTGGATCCCTCAATGTTTCTGCGCTAGGGCTAAGCACCAGGGAAGTCGACTTTTTGAAGTCGACCGTTGACGTTTTGATCCATGCGGGTGCGAATGGACATTGCCTAAACAACTACTTCTCGCTGCGGATGCCCAATCTAGGATCAACTCGCTTCCTCACCGAGCTGGCGCTCTCGAGAGGCGTTCCCCTACACTACGTTTCTTCTAACCGGGTGACGTTACTCTCCGGCGATGTCGCGCTCCCTCCGGGGTCAGTGTCGGCATTCCTGCCGCCCGAGACTGGCAGCGATGGTTTTACTGCGTCGAAATGGGCCAGCGAGCGGTATCTGGAGAATGTTGCCGAGGCGACGGGGTTGGATGTGTGCATCCACCGACCCTGTGCGCTGACAGGCGACCAAGCGCCCAGCGAGGATGCCTTGAATGCGATTCTGCGGTTTTCTGTGCTGATGAAAGTCGTACCACAGTTTCCCAATGTTAGAGGATTCTTTGATTTTGAGAAGGTGGAAGTTGTGGCAACCAACATAGTGAAGAAGGCTTTGCAAAGTGTGCAGGTAACCAGGGTTCATGCCACATCGCTTGCATCATTCACCCATCACTCCAGTGGGGTCAAGGTGCCGGTTGACAAGATCCAGGAGCGTATGCAGGACCTTTATGGTGGGGTATTCGGTCGCCTTGCGCTTGCAGATTGGGTGCAGAGGGCCCGCACTTTGGGAATCGAGCCCCTGGTAGCCAGCTACCTGGAGGCCATGGAGTCGCGAGGCGAGGAGATGGCGTTCCCCTTCCTAGGGATGCCAAGCGACTAAGAGTGTTGTAGTTGGGCTTCTTTGTCTGATATTCCGCGTTTTCCTATTTTTCCTCCTTTATTTCCTAGGTTTCTCATCTTTCGAAAGCATTTAACTTTTTACTATATTAATATATTTAAATCAACAGTCTTGAGCATGCACACAACAAAGGACAACATAAATCTACTACATACCTTGGCTAGCCTCCCAAATTAATCACTTTTTGTGTTTTCATCAGGGATAGGCCAGATGGATATATATATATAGATATATTCATATTCTACCAATCCAAGTATAAGAGACCATTGGAGATTCTCAATCCTGCGGAGAAGTACAGGTAGAGGCGAGGCGATGCATGAGCATCCACCTAGCTGATTGGTATGCGTATGGCCTGTCAGCGGGGTGATGATACAATGGAGAAGCAAGGCAGCTGCTAAACGCGGCCCGAATTCGGGGACGGGTGGCTGCCGGGGAAGCCAGCGTTTCCGCTCTACAGTCGGTCAGCCGGCAATCTCCGAGTCTCCCGAGTCCCGAGCGCGACCTCGCGAAAACTTACCCGAAAGGTGAACCTTTACCCACCTCAGGATACTCGTGTTACAGACCCTTGTCTAGTCCACTTATCGAACGCGGATGCGAGCGGCAGAATCAGTGACACAACAAAGGAGCGACCAGTGAAGCGTACCTTCTGTCTGACCGCTCCTAGGAGACTCTTTTTCGTATCGGTGCTCACAAAAAGACAAGAATGGCTGATGGCCTCAGATCTCCCGTTCCAGCTAATGCCTCAGAAGGTCTGATGAAATATGCCTGTACTGTCTGCAAAAGAAGGAAGGTCAAGTGTGATAGGCGAGAACCATGCTCTACTTGTGTCAAAGACCATGCACCGTGCCAATATCGGGACCCCGTTCCACCTCGTCGGAGAAAGGCGAAGCAAAAGACTGTCCTTAGAACCTTGAATGGCAATGATGACACCCAAAAGACTACAGTATCTAACCAGAACCAGGAGCCCTTGGCTAGTGATGACATCAGTACAAGGCTGCACTTTCTACAGAATAGTTCTAAAAGGCTCCAGTCTGATACTAAGAGCGAAACTGGGCCTGGGAGATTGATTTCAAAAGGCGAGAGATCTATATATCTAGATAAGTTAGTTACTCTTATCTGTATGGTGTTTGTTGTTAATAAGACTAACAACCTACAATAGCCATTTATGGAAGACAGCTAGCAATGAGGTTCGCGGCAATGATATCCTCACTAATCAGCCTTGCTCATATAGCTGTAGACTGATTACGTTTTAAAGGTTCAAGATGCGGAATCCATTCTTCCGGAGAGTTCAGGTGGTATATCTTACCAGATACCGAGAGCGCGGTTTGAAGGCGAGCTTGAGCTGGATGAGGGAGCTCTTCTTTTTGGTCCAGCATCCACGCCCAACCTATCCGAGTTACATCCAAACCCAGTTCATATATTCAAGCTATGGCAGACTTTCCTTGAGAATGTTAACCCACTAACAAAGATAATACATGTGCCTACCTTCCAGCAACAAATTCTGAATGCGAGTGGTAATCGTGATTCTATGCCAAGTGAACTTGAGGCTCTCATGTTTACAATCTACTGCGCAGCTATTAGATCTCTGAGTGACGAAGAAGTCCTGCAAGGGTTTGGAAAGTCTAGAACAGCGCTGTTGGCTCAGTATCAGCACGCTTCCCAATCAGCTTTAATAAAGGCCGGATTGTTGAAGCCATCCAACATGGTCGTCTTACAGGCATTTGTGATATTTATAGTGAGTTTTCCCTTCCTATCCTACGGTTTCCCATTTTTCTTATTCCCGTCCAGCTATCTGTCCGTGGGGAATATAACCCACACACTCTCTGGTCTCTAAGTGGCATTGCGGTACGGATCGCTCAACGAATCGGACTTCATCGAGATGGGTCTCGTCTTGGTCTATCTATATTTGAAACCGAGATGCGTCGTCGACTTTGGTGGCAAATCACCGTTGTAGATGCTGCAATTAGCCGCATGTCTGGCTCAACCTCATCCCTATACGCTCTCGCGGATACCCGCATTCCGTTAAATGTCAATGATAGTGATCTGGATGTGAAAATGAAAGAGACTCCACCTGAGTCATCAAGTGCCACAGAGATGATCTTTTGTCTAATGCGCTATGAGCTTGGTCAGTGGCTTGAGCGTCAATCTAGGTCAAAACCGGTTGGGTTTGATGGATACTGGGAGAGCCTAAGTGGAGGCTCTATTCCGACTGAAGAGAAAGACCGTATGATTAAAGAGCTTGAGGATGTCATTGAGAGAAAGTTCACTGTCCATTGCGACCCGTCTATCCCCCTTCATCTCATGACCATGATTGTAGCATGGTCAGTACCACTAATACTACGCCTGGCCGCCCACCACCCTCGCGTTTATCATGAGAAAGGCGAACTCCCAACCCAAGCCGAGAAAGATCTTGTCTTTAAGACCTGCCTCAGCGTGCTTGAGTATGGCAACATTTTGCTGACGACCGAGGAGATGCGAAAATATTTGTGGCATGTAGACAGCCAGTTCCCTTGGGACTCATTAATTTACATACTGGACGAGCTTCGACACCGAGCTATAGGAGACGAAACTGCAAAGGTCTGGCACTTGATTGACGTCACTTGTAGCCGCCAGTATCATCAGCCAGGGCCTAGAGCAAGGAGTCTGCTGCATTTTGCCCTGGCAAACTTAGCTGTCAAAGCATGGGCAGCCCATGTAGCGGAGTGTGAGCGTCGGCACATGTCTACCATCCCACAGCCGAACATTATTCCAACCTTTATAGAATTAACGCAGCAGAAAAGCCTGTACTCGCATTCTGCTTCCACCCGAGCGGCTACCTCATCATCTCAGGACCAAGACCAGCGGAGTATTCCTGCTAAGGCTGCTACCTTGGATGCAAGTTCTTTTAGCGCTGTTCCACCGCTAAGGGAGGTCGTCCTACAGAGCACGAACCCAGTGGATGTTAATGCTCTTTCTTCCTCTTCTGTGGGACTAGGTCCTGCGAAAAGCTCCCCCTTTGACTGGGCTCAGTGGGATGCTTCGTTCCAGGAGTATCAAGAGCAGTCAAACAGCGTTGGTTATTTTTGAAACTATTCAAACCTACACCATTTATCGGTTTCTGTCATGAAAATTTATGAACATCAATATGGTTGTGCTATATTTGTTTTAATATTATCCAATTACATACTCATACCTATTGCTTATTCATTTCTCTCTGGGGAAATAATGCTTAAAAGATTGACCATCCGAATTTCCGAAGTACCTAGGATTGTGCATCTCTCCAAGAGAACTAGCTACCACCAATCACACAAGTTTAAGGACTGTCACGTGGACATTTCCCAACGCTGCATTTTCCTGGTTCCAATCACCCACGTCAACAAGACAAGAATTGGTCGTCTCCATAGCCTGAAAGGTGTTGGTGTTCGACTGATAAGGACTGTCGAAATGGAGGGTGGTAATCCTAGTGTCCCCGTCCATCAGATCCAGGTAGCCTTCGGTGCCGACATCGATGCCATATCGGCCGCAAGCACACACAGACTTATTAGTTCTTGGCTCTATGGCAATCTGGCCGGCGCTAAGCTCCTGGTCTTTGTCGCTACAAACATGGAAATTGCCACTAGTCAGGGGTAAGGGTCAGAATGAAACAGTTGACAGACCTCCTTCAATGACTGAGTAGGTGATGCGCCGGGTTCTCTGGACAACTGCAGCATTGGCAACTGGTTTCGACATGATAAGCACTAGCCTTTCTGAATCAGTATAGAGATAGTTTTAGATATTTCAACTGGAAGTTGGTGGATGTGATGGACTGAATTCAGAGCAGGAATCTTTATGGCAAATGGAGGTTGGTTGAGTATTTCAATCTGGGACCTAACAGCCCAATCTATGATACTCAGAGGTCTATCAAAGGCAGCGTGAGAAACCTGTTTCATAAGCAAAAAGACATTGAATATCTTACTAAAATGAAACAAGCAAAAAATAAACCTAATATAGTGGCCCATGGCCGTCTACTGATAAGACATAATTAAGAACCAGTGGCTTTAACTTCAATAGTACATAAGGAAAAAGGAAGTAACGAAAGAGTTTGAGTGAATGCATTTATCTTTACATTAGGGTTCTATAGGATGATCCGGGATCAGTAGTGCAGTGGAGCAACTTAATAGATTCAGAACTTCACGCTGGATTGAATTGCACTAGACGCTTCATGTCAGTTACACCAGAGGACCGTGAACTATTGATGAAGTAGGAAGCCCAGAGGTGGGAGGATTTCGGAGACGTTTGTTATAGAGAGTAGTATGGTTGACGCCACTGTCTAGAGCAGGCTGATAGTGGCGTGAGTATGTCTTACACTTCCCATCGGACGCCTCCAATGTAGACTGGTAACTGCTCATAATCTCTGTTATGATTGTCAGCAGGAAAACATTGCATCTGGAGTATCTTATCCAGTCGATATGGGACAAGCTTACAATAACGGAGAATCCTGAGGTAGAGACTTGAATAACCCGAGTGCGGATCGAGGCTGTAGGGCACGTTAGTCCATCAAAAAGAAAATAAAAAACAAATAAAAAATAAAGAAATAAATTCCTGCGGGGTACTCTTGATCGCAAACTTCATTTACTAATCGTTTATCATATCCCTAGTTATGGTTCTCACTTATCCGAACGTTACCGTGGTAGTCAGTTGTCATTGCTTGTACGTACGTTGCTCGGTCTTTCGGCGGGAGTATAAGGCTAAGGCTCCAAAGTGTGGGCCCCTGAGGATAGGGATGATCTTTGAGGCCTGTCAATCGATAGTATATCGCTGACGCTTGTTTCCCATGTTCTTATTTCTATGTGCGATGATATTGCCGCTTCTGATGATGGCTCTAGGTCTGTTGACAATATACACAAGACCAGAGGACCGACTGAACTGTTCATTGGGACCCTATCATACAGATTATTTTGCCCTTAGTTTGGTTCTTCTCCAACAGCTGATGTGCTTCGACAATATCCTCAAACTGGAATACTTTCTCAATATGCACCTTGAACGACCCATCGCAGAATTTAGGCAGGGCATAATCAATCAGCATGTCTCTCAACGTCTTCTGGTACTCCAGATCTCGACTTCGCAAGCCACTTGCCTCCAGGCGAAGCCTCTTGTATAGCAATGGCGCAATATTCACGCCCTCCGGTAACTTGGCCCCTCCCATGAGACCCAAGAGAATGATGCGGCCATCCCGTGCGGCAATGTCTAGATTACTCTGGAAATATGGCGCCCCGATGAAGTCGACGACCAGGTTCACACCGGTAGTGAACTTTTGAAGCTCTGCCGCCCATTTATCCGTCTTGTAGTTGAAGGCTTTCGTGACACCCAACTCCTGCTCGAGAAAGTGAATTTTCTCTGGAGAGCCAGCAGTAGCATAGATAGCAGAAGCGCCTCTGGCTTTAGCTAATTGAATGCCGGCAATAGAAACCGAGGAGGCGCCAGCATGCCATAAGACAGATTGTCCGGATTGAAACTCGCCGATTAACAGGAGGGCTTGCGTCGCTGTCATCCAGGTCTAACGAAGTCATTCATTATCAACATTAGTATTCAGGTTCGTATATACGACGCCGTGGCCGCGTAGGGCATATCCCTGGACTATCCTGAAGGAGGTCCCATACCTCCGGTATACCTGCAGCTTCCTCCCACGAAAGCTGCGCTGGCTTATGGAATAGGGTCTTGGTCGAGACCACGATATACTCGGCATAGGCACCTGTCCGACCCCTGTAAGCTTTCTGGTTATGCTGCTGATTCCTAACAAACTCCCAACCCGACTTAGCCCAATGACAGAAGCCACTGGCGCCAGTACCATCACTGATGTACGTACCTCCATATGCCAACCCGAATACCTCATCCCCACATTTGAACCCGCTCTCCATCGCGGTGGCTTCATCCCCCAGTTGCTCAATAACACCGCTGAATTCGACACCCATAGTTTCCGGTGCATAGGATGGTAACGGATAGAGACCTTCCCGCTGAAGTATATCCATACGGTTAAGTCCGAAGGCGCGGATCTTGACCAGGACTTGACCCGGTATGGGAACTGGCCTGGCCATGTCGGTGACATACATCGCAGTGGCGGGGCCTTTACTGCCTTGGATAGCTGAAGGAATGTTAGGTCCGTCCTACTCCTGTACGAAGAAACGGCAGCAACAGAGCATTAAGATCTCATTGTGGGCGGCCTCTGACTGGGACTAGGATGATCACAGATAACGTACCGATCGCACGCATGGTAGCCATATCCACCGTTTAGAGTGATCGTAAGTTGGGTCTAAAGTGCAGATTTTATATATTATTTGCAGGATATCATCTCTCTTTTCTATCCTAGCAGTTCAGCCTCCAAAACTAGGGGTCAAGAAGGTATGGAAAAGAGAGTCCGCGGGTGAAGCGGGAATTTGTCGGAGGCTCCACTAATAATTAATCAACGACTCGGTACATCGGAAGACATGGCGGGGTCGATTTACCGATAAAGAAATAAAACCCGCCAAGCCCAAGAAGACCCAGAAGATATCCACAGACGATGGTGATTGCATAACGCTCCAGAATAAAGTACTATCAGTTTCACCTACTATGTCAGATTTCATGATGGACCTCATACATATTTACCATACTTGCTGGCCCATCACGGAATATTATCTGCTAAGTATATATTTATTTAGAAGATCAAATCCATTGCAGGCGACTCGGGATATAATCAGCAGCGGATTTTTGACCACTGCTACGAGAACAGGACCGTTTGCGTGACCATTAATGGTAGAGTAACGGAGGCAGCACCGTAAAATTTCATCTTGTCTTGCATGAAAAACGGGATGCTTTGGCAGATCATTGCGTGGAAAGCAAGAGCCTTCTCTCGACAATTCTGGGTTCCCGAGATATCCAGGCAGGTCCAGATCCAGTCCGTACGAGAAGCGAGAGCTTGATCGGAAGATAGCACCTGTGCTACTTGACTGAAACATACCGCGCGAAAGGCCCACAGGTAAGTCAATGCCGTTGCCATGGACAGACTGGGAAACCATATGCAGGATTTTGTGGTTTCGACGGTTCCCGGTGACGTGAGAGATGCTGCGCTTGACCAGAAAAGGGGACCAGAAACCGTCGATTGCATGGATTGCTCCCACGCGTCAAGCTCTTGGAGAGTTACTATCAAGGCGATTAGAATATTTCCCGCCATGGAGTCTTTCTCTGCGCCGGAAAGGAATTGGAGCGATTGAGACTTCCGAAGTAAAGAAGGAAGAATCGAGCCATGGCCGAGGAGAATCTGTAGAGGGGAGGCTGCATGGGAGAAAAAAGGTATCGTCCGCCACTCGTCAGCTGACAGAAACGTATCTTGACGGGACCGGCACGCCTCTACGAGCTACACTGGCGCGGTTAGTGGCTTGAAATTAGTGAATATATGCTTGGATAATGACATACGATCATTGGACGAAAGCCGATGAATAGCTGGTGTGAGATGGGTTTATTGAAGGTCCGAGGGCCGCAGAGTTCCATCATTCGACCAATACCTCTAACGTGAGCGATCCAGCCGTCTCTCGAGGTGGGAATCAACAGCTTGCTGGTCTTAATGAAGGGTTCCTCTGGGGTTGACAGGAAACAGCACCACATACCTCTGCCATGCTTAAGCACATGATCGCCGCAGCGGACTCGTCACACACGCC
The DNA here is from genome assembly GCA_028505775.1 of Aspergillus minisclerotigenes. Taxonomy (NCBI): domain Eukaryota; kingdom Fungi; phylum Ascomycota; class Eurotiomycetes; order Eurotiales; family Aspergillaceae; genus Aspergillus; species Aspergillus minisclerotigenes. The sequence goes on along the minus strand of CM053883.1, from coordinate 757,977 downwards.
GGTACCTTCATTCAGTTCATGCTTCAAGCAATGCACAGCCTTGGAATAATACTCCGCGCGGGAAATCTCCCACTGAGAGCGCGTGGAGCCATTGCCCCCTTTGGAGGCGATTGAATAACCTAGAGTTTTGAGTGAAGCAGAGAGCAGAGAAGCGCCTCGACTGGTGCTTCGGCTGCGGTCTAGCAGCAAAGGAAGCACCTCCAACCAAGGGCTGCCGGTTGCTGACGGCGACTGGTCAACACGAAAATCCTGCCACCGGCCATGAGGCTCGGGAGCGAAATACTCGGTAACCAAAGCATAGACATCTTCGTCGGTAGACCACCAAACATTGGACAGGTTAAGTGTCAGACCATGGGTGGACGATCTGACATGGACCATTGCCATTGCGGTTGAGGACAGAGTCTCTGGTTCTTCCGGTGGAGATTTGGAAGAGACAAGCCGTCGTGGCCCAGTCGTGTTTGGCGAAACAAACGTCACACCCCCATAACCCGGGCAGTGTCTCTTGGTGAAAAGACATTGAGTACAGGCAGGACGTTTCCCGTCGCACTACAAAAGACCGGATTCGTTTCGTTAGTGCAAGCTGACTCTTGATAATGACTCCTAAGTATTGCTAGCAGCGGCCCAGAACCTACTCCATATTTCCTTTGTCGACAAGTCTGACATACTGCCCGACTCTTGACTTTCATGTTTGCACCGGCCGTAGTATGGGGGCCATGCAAGAAGGCCTGCCCGCCAGCCAGCCAGCCAGGCCGATATAACAAAAGACCAAGAGAGTGACAATTTTGAGTGGGGACGACGGGCAAAGTCTTGGCGGCTAATGCTACTGATTCTGGTTTAGTCTGATGGGTAACGATGGGTCTCATAGTTGTGGTTCGACCAGTGCATCACCGTCTGTGCGCTTATCTTCCCCACCAGCTGCATTCATGTCGACCTCGGATCCTTAACACTTGTCCAAAAGAGGTCAAGTGCAGAATGCAGACCAATGAAAAGGAAAGACCGGATCAAACATTCCGAAACCCAGAGCCGAACAAAGACTGACTCATCACTGGAGGTCTAGATACACTCAATGCCTATTCCCAACCCTGGGCCGAATGAACTCCTGATCAGAGTGGTCGCTGGCGGCACAAACCCAAAGGACTGGAAATTTCCGGAGTGCCTCATGCTGCAAATCCATTCTCATAGATCCCAGAATTTGAGCAACGCAAGGATAAAGATCACAGCAGAGCTGATCGAGGCCGCTGACTGTGCTGGTTTCTTTACTCTGATTGATCATGGCATTTCAAAAGAAGAAAGCGAGGCACAATTCTCCGTCTCCAAAGCTTTCTTTGATCTCCCAAGGTCGACCAAGGGCAGGATTACCCATAATCACAAGACCAACAATGGATGGGAGTATAAGGTGAGCTAAGCAACTACGACCCGGGAGAGGAGATGGGGTCTCCAAGCGATGCCCGCTATCATAAACCGAGTAATAGTATTATGCCAGCCGGCAGAACTGTTCACAGAGACACGTTGTATGATGACATTAGATCCAAGTGCTGATAACGCGCCACCGTAGACCCGGATACGGTCCGTACCTTACCCGAGATAAACGGTGGAGAATTTCGAATAATCATAATTCCCATCCAGCGGAGTATATCTCATGAGAAGGACGGTGCAGATTTATTTACCCTAGTCGAGGCATGAGACCCAGACCTGGCTACATGAATAGTCCCGTAGTGGGCTATTGATCTGTTGTTTTTTCATTCCAATTGCATCCAATCAGATCTTCCGCAACTTCTTCAATTATCATCATGCTTACAAGGTACCGTTCTAGCTCGATTGCGGACCATTCTAGGAACCAAATTCAATGTACCCTTTTTCATTACCACTGAGGAAGTCAAGCAGGCCGTCCGTCTCGGATACAAGGGCTTCGCATTGACCGTGGATGCCGTTCGTGCCGGAAAGAGAGAACGGGACTTGCGAGTGAGCATGTCTCAGCGTTCTCCAAAGGGCACAAATCCCGATGATGAGGAGGAGGAGGCTGATGGCTTTGCTGGAGAACCTTCGGTGGGACGACCATGAGGAGCCGTCCCTATCCTTTCTGTTGTCAACCGTACTAAAGAACAACAGCGCCGTACAATCCGGACTTGACTGGACTTCTGCTACATATAAAATGGCTTCGAGAGATCACGGAGCTGTCTATTGCCATCAAAGGTATACAGTGCTGGGAAGATGCAACGTTGTGCATGGAGTATGGCGCTCATCCGTGGCTTTCAAACCATGGAGGCCGTTAGCTAGACTCTGCTCCTTCAGCGGAAAAACCCTCGTTTCCATGCGTCAGCACTGCCCAGAGGTTTTCGACAGTTGACGGTGGTATTACTCAATGGGCGGATATTGTCAAAGCCATTGCCCTCGGAGCCAGGGCTGTCGGGTTGGGCAGGCCCTTTCTCTATAGCGTAGCCTTCAGTTAAGCAGGTGCCAGTAAGGCCATACGTATCCTGAAAGACGAGATTGAGACGACCATAGCCGTGCTTAGCCTGACTTCACTTAATGAACTTGGCTCTTCTTATCTCTCATGTCACGCTAACTTGCCCACCTATAGATTGATACCTCCTCTCTCCCTCTTGGCTTTGTGAGATCAGCGATTTAAGCTCCCGGTGTGAGCTGAACATTTCATTTTTTGCCCTATAGGGCCAAATAAGCATGATGTGGTCCTTGTAAGGCGGCATTGTTCCGACCAAGATTGATGTAGATTCGCGTTCGGGGATTCCTACTTTCACCCATCCGCCCGTAAGAGGTGTTTTCTCTTTACCTCTTACTTTTCCTTCCCTCTTCATGCTAGAATGATGCTAGGATGTCCCGAACTTGCGCTGCCACTCTGTCTTGGGTGTCCGTTTGGATTATTTAGACTCTGTTGTAAAAATAAGCGAGACACCGTTGTACTAGCGCTGCAGTAATTGTGTTCTCTTTGGAAAATTGTAGAATATAACGTGCCAGTGTCACTCGATACTCAAACCTGAAAGCGAACCCCGGCAGCAGTAGTCCAACGCGATCATCGAATTTAAACGGGTTGAATCTGAAAAATAAAAATCTTCCAAAACTAAGTATCGTTCCAAACTATCTTATAATTTTAAAGTAATTATCCTATATGGAGCAAATATTGATGACGCCGTAATAATTTAGCTAGTCTAGGATCAAGATAGGGCCGGGGCAGCTACTCCAAGTGATACGACCCAAAACTGTCCTGTGGATTTATATATGGCTCCCTTTGTGAAAGAGGATAGGGGTTAAGACAGCATTGCGCGAATAATGTGAACGATAAACATGCCACATATGCCTTGAAACAGGAAATGCGATATATTAGGACGACGCTAGTTTCCGAAAAGCTGGAAATAATTTCCATTGTAGTCTGTACCAACAGCGCAATCCATACAAGGCTGGTAGTTGGGAAATTATCCACGGCATGGTAGAACAAATTCCAACGAGGGAATAACCCTCGTCAGGCGCTGATTAGTGTTGATCTAGTCTGGTATAGAGTACAGGCTCTATCCTACTTAGCAAGGTATTACAGTACAACTGTTTTGAAAAGTGGGTATCTACAACGATCGTCCTGAAGGCAATTCTGCATACGCTAAAACAGGGCAACGTGGGAAAAAGCTGCCTCGTGGCGCATTATGCGGTCCGTATTTATTCATATTCAAAAGGAACTGCCAGCCACGTTTGTGGGGCCGATTCTACCGAGTTGCACATCAACGACAGTACTACAGGGGCCTCGCGATGATATCACCTATGCAATGACACTTGTCGAACGTCTAACTATAAAGCTACAGTTCAGCTTCCCCAAACATTCTAGGAACCACTTTGATAACTGGCCTAGTTCGCAAAAATAAGACGTATATAAGACATATATTTTCACAAAAGAATTCTGGAAGAGAAAATAGGAAATCTATTCAATCATCGGGGCGATCAGCACCACGATTCTGACAGTTATCGTACAGGGTATCAGGTCCATTAGTCTTTGTTAACAATGGGTATGGGAGGCTAAGCTTTCTAGATGTATGCGACTGCCCCAAGCTTCCAGCTAATAAGACAATTTAATTTAGCTTGTGTTGTTGAGAGACATGGTGATGAAGACGGGAGGTGGCTACACACATAATACATTCCAGGGGCTTGGCTAGCCGTAATCGCATACAGCTTTTATAAATTCTGCCAAATAACGGTCACCCTTCATGATGCAAATTGGAAAGATCGTCTCATTCTATAAGTCTCTCATTAGGATGTCTTCATGAAATGGTAGGATATAATAACTTACACTGCACGGGAGACAAGACAAACTGCTCCTCGGGTGGAGTGTCATATGTAGCAAGTTTGAGTCGGTTGCCAACCACGCGCAAGTAATATCCACTAGCCCTTGAAACAAGTCGATAGGTGTTGTCACCAACAAGCTCGACAGTGAAGACCTCCTGCTCACCTTCACCCACGCAGAAAGAGCCCTCATTCGTGCCACAGCCGAGGTTGCCACCAATAGCGTTTTGGATATAGAAGTCGCCCTCAGCGCCGGCGTCCTCGAAGGCCCAAGTTTGGGTCGGGATACCAACAGAGGGTAAAAATGTGAGAGGTATGTCGGGCAGCAGGTAACTCAGAGTTGGGTTGGTCGGCAGGCTAACAGATTCGATCCTATAGCGTCCTTCTTCAAAACCAAAGGCGGACTGGCAAAGAGCTGCCAGGGCACCGAGAGCAAGGAAGGTCTTCATATTGATGCAGGGTAGATTTGATGGTCAAAGGCAAGATGTACGTTGGGAAGTGGTCAAGAGATTTGAGTGATTTAGAACAGCTACAGTGGTATTGGGGATTTCTCCCAGTTTATAAGTTCTCTCTGTTTACACAAAGTCAAGTTATGTTCGATTATTGAAGGGCAGGCGATCTTCATTGAACCGTGCATGAACTATTGATATGACATCGGCATACAGCCCCACTCTACTGGTAAAAATTGCTTTCTATAGTGGGGATTCTGCGAGCCCCATCCTTAGGTAACTGCCGAGCACAGCTGCAATCAGCATTCAAACCATTTCATCATGTTAACTTATTCCACTGATAAAACCACGTGCGTTTCCTTATACTCCGGCACCCCCCGGTCGATTGCAGCAATTGCCGCTTCTGGCCACGTGAATTGATACTGATATTTTCCGAAGCCCCTCTTGTCAAATACGCTGCTTCTGATTACTATCCAAAACACCATATATGGAAAGAACCCGAAATTCTAACAGTCAACTTATCTTAAATCTTACTATTTAAAACTCCCACCGGATATTGTCCACAGCTTCCCAGACCAGAAGCCGGAAGCTGACGAAGGCACGGAGGTATTTTCCATCAGCCCTTCCCCAATGAACCAAAGTAGAAAACCTCTTAACTACAAATTAGTCTAGTATATGAAAAAGTTTGATACAATATTACTAATATAATCGAGTACTAATTTCCAGGGCCCACCGAAAAAGATTGCCGAAAGTTTTGAATAATAGGCTGCTGTTACCTATATCAGTCCTTTACACTATACGGCGTACTCCGTATATCTCTATCTTCGCCACGAGGAACTACGCCTAACAGTAATGTTTAATAAATACAGACAAGAAGAGCAGAAGAGCGAATAGTAATTAAACAAGGGGAAAGGTGATAAAACGAAAGAATATTTTGTTGAGGGTGGAGAAAATAGGAGACTTATACCAACTTCAGGCCCACCATCTCAGCTCAAGCTTCAGCTCAGCTCAAGCCACCCAATGTGGCCAGATATACATGATACATCATACCGGTGTGCCTCCCGCCAAGAAGGAATAGTGTTGGTTTGGGGAGGGAAGATCACCAACCCTTAACTGTGGTTACCGAGACATCGTGCAAGGGCAATGCATTTTAGAGAGAAGTTGGAAAAGCTACGCCGTCGCTATTGACAAATATACCGTCACAGCTATGTTTTTGGGTTGCAGTTTGAAAAGTCTCTAATATGGCTGGAAAAACAATGTGTTATAATATTGTAAGTCCATGCAACCCTGATTTCCAATGCGAAGGTTCAGGAATTCGAGTTATCAGCACAAGACCACGCCGAAGAACCCGGAGTTGCCTTGCTAGAAGCAATAATATTGACGACAGATCCATAAGTTCCGGCAACCATCAAAAAAGACCCAGAGATGATGACGAAGATGCTCCATGACGAAAGAAGAATCCATCTCAGGGTTGGTTGCTCCCTGCCGCTTTTCCAATTATCATATAACCACATGCATCCCATCGGTTGGAATGACATGAACGTTCCAAGCAAAGCGCCGATGAGGGAAACCAGATCGGAAAAGATGGGGATACCACTAGCAATGAGGTAGGATGAAATGGTAATGGCGAAAGTGCAGCCTAACCATGTTGCCCAATGTTTGAATGAGTTGGCGGTTAGATGTTCGGATCCTCGTAAGATGCGGATGAAGATATATTTGCTTGAAAACTATAGCTTGTCAATAAGAAAGGACGGAAAAGCCGGGATTAACCTCTCGTATCACTCACATGAAGAACAATGACCGTACTGGCTATCAGACCAGGAAGTGCGATGCCATATGCGACCTTCTTTATCAATGTACCGGCAGACCCAAGCGCTGGTGAGGCAACGTATGAGCCACAATAGTAATAGACTACGGTACCAATAGAGATGTATATCGAAGTTAGAGCAGTCTGGCAGATAAGTAGGGATCTTGTGTAAAATGAAGGATTGCGCATTTCTGCCGCAATAGGAAAGAACCCTAATGTCAATTATTAGTACATGGAATGTTGACATTGAAACGTATCATTTTCTTTGACAGAGGCCGACGACTGCTCCTAATAGCCCGTCACTCGATCCGTGCCGGGGAAAGAAAAGATAGCTTAGACTGACCAGGAGTACCGGCGTACGCAAAGACGATGGACGAGACTGCTGTGATTGCCTGGACGAATGATGGATTGCCAACAAGCTTGTAGTCCGATACCCAAGGTCCACCGCCCTTGGGTGCTGTTGGAGGCCGTTCCTGGAGACCGACTGCGATTGTGGCCATGATAACTAATGATCCTTGAGTCAGTATTTGAATGCAGGTCACAACAAGGAGCTACGCACCAGCAGTGAAAACGGACCCCACTCCAGCCCACGCAGCCCATTTCATTTTCCCGAGAGTGCGGATGCTGGCCAGGCTGAATGAAGCAATTGCAGCCACGGCAACGAAGACAGCAGTACATGTCCCGTGAGCTGAGACAGCGTTCAACCCTATCGATGTGCTCAATAGCCCAGACCCGGAACAGAAAATCCAGTCTGACATGTATAGGTTAGAATTCAATGCTAGGGGCCAGGCTTTCTTTCAAGACCCACAGATGCAAACCGCCACACCCAAGACCTCACGGCCTACTCGGCCGAACAACAGCTCTCCTGCATCGTCGATGGCATACACCTCAGGGTGCCTCAATTTGAAAGTACCGATAACGTAGTTAGACCACGTGGTTACGGTCGCAACTACAAGCAGGCATATGATTCCTGGGATCAATCCCAGTGAATCAAGAATTTGGGGAATGGAAAGAACACCAAGGCCAAATTGGGTCTTCATCATAAGAGCCACAGTGCCGAGCCATCCAACCTATCTATCGTTAGATATCTGAATAAGTGTTGGTTAAGAGTACTAACGTCTCGATAATTCGGCCCTTCTTCAGTGATCTCACCAAAGACTGCATCTTGTGCTATGGGAGGAGCATTCAGAGGCATCGATGACTTTTCCGTGAAACCAGCTTCTGTATCCTTAAGTTCTGACATGATATATTCTTTCAGGAGGGAGGTATGTTGCAGTGTATGATGACCTAGAACACGCGAATGGAAAGAGATAAGCTTGTGATAGACATTGTGATGTGGAATAAGACCATTTTCTTGATACTGAAAATACCAGTGGTGGGTCTTATATAGGGTTCAGGAACACAGGCAGTGCTTAGTATTCTCCGGAGATACCGGAAAGACATACCCTATACTGGATCGGTGTCTAGCGAGTAGTGATCATTAGACAGAATGGATCGCGAGTTATATGATGACCTCCACGATAATCATATCATACTTCCCAACTTGACCATACATTTACGTGGCAACTATGATTAGAGTGATTACTGGTCAATTCCAGAGCGCACATGGTTTCCATTCCAGCGAGCGAGATCATCTGTCCCTAGGAATAAGATCGGGATTTCAGATTTTTTCCCCAAGAATTAGCGTATCGCTGAGAATATGTGAGGGGAATCTGGGGTCCGGGGTACGGCTACTAGGGCAAGCCAAGGTAGGAGGTTTGATACCCCGGATATGGGACTCAAAAGGGACAAGGTTCATACTCTAAACTCATACCAAATGCGGTTAGTCTGTAGCGGGACGGATGTCACTGGTTGGCGCTACGGCCTTTGCATCCGATACTAGTTCGGAGAGACCTGCCTCGACGGTAATTGTAGGAAGTTAGCAACTTAGCACGGGTGGCAATCATCATATCGCCCCAATCTATAATGCTGTACTCCTTGTTCTGCTCGAGACTATCCCCATATTCGAGTTCTAGTGCTCACCAGCTATCGCGGCCCCACTCCATCCGCGTTACCCCGCAAGAGCCAACCTTCACGTCAAAGCTCTTCCGGCTAGAAGTTGACTGTTCCTTGAGACAAGATGCCCCCCAGAGATGCTGTGGAAAGACGCTCGCTGAGGGCCACCAAGCGTGTCTCTAGAGCGTACGTCCTCCCCTGACGTCGAAAACTGCATTCTAATGACAACTTGAATGAGCGAGCAGTTGTAAAAGATGCCGTGACCAAAAGATCAGATGCACCGGCTCCCATCCGTGCGATCAATGTCACAAACGAAATTCAGCTTGTCATTTCGAGAGCCTGTCAGAAACGGTTCTGGTAACACGAAGGTGGGTGAAGGCATCTTCTGGCATCTGCTTTCAAATCTAATGGTCCCAATCGAGACAGATATATCAATGACCTCCACGAGCGACTAGCTACTTTGCAGCATAGAGTGAACCAACCGGTCACTTCGGAATCGGCCTCTAAGCAGCTTGCCAGTCTATCATGTGAGCATCATTTCAGCGGGACGATCCTTGACACGAAGCCACTAATGCTTCCCCAAGGTGATAATCCAGCGCCATTGCAATCGTCAGTTGATCGCGATGACCAAGACCTGCATTGCAGACAGGCTACTACAGCGGCGTCCAGAAGCCAAGGTGGAATGGAGGCCAAGGCGCCTCTGACAAATCCACTAGCTTTTCACATCACAGACTGGGTTCTAGGCCCTATGGGAAGACCAGGTGAACATTTCAACTTGTATAGCGAAGCACTAGCCTTTCTCTAACTATGATGGTAGTTTTCATGGGCACTTCATCTAGCTGGGCCTTTGCTCGGCGAGTTTTGGGAATGACCCACGAGAAACTGACCGGATCGCCGCTTTTCCCCGATCCAGGCAATCTTCTTTTCGATGATCACGTTTACGATCTAAACTGGGACGGAAACAAAGCCAACTATCCCCAGGATCTTTTTGATGTCTCGAACCTTCCAACACCAGAATTCGCCAAATATCTTATTAGTGCGGTCAAGTTCCACTGCGGACAGCTTTTCTATCTATTTGACGAGGAGCGTTTTATGGAACAGTTTGGAATTTTCCAGCAAAATCCAGCAAAGGAAGCTAGATCTTCACCATTATGGTTTTGCCACTATCTTCTGATCCTTGCGTTCGGAAAAATGTTCGTGGTACAATCGACCAGATCGCAGGCCCCTGCCGGTGCAGAATACTTCCTCCAGGCTATGCAATGCATGCCTGACTTTAGCTTCTTCGACGGCGATCCGATTGAAAAAATACAGGTCATGTGCTGTGCTGCACTATATCTCCAGTCCGTCCACAGCCGTGGCCCCGCCTATCGTATGGTAAGGATGAAGTTCCATTTTTTTATATTAACTTCCATACTGATAGGTTTAGATTGGTAGTGCTCTTCGTTCGGCTCTGTCGCATGGCATGTATACTGAGATGCATGGGAACTATCTTAATCAAGACTATGTGCAGCGAAGCAGCCTTGTATGGTGGACTTGCTACGTGCTGGAACGCCGGATGTCATCTCTTCTAGGAGTGCCAATGGGAATCTCAGAAGAGAGCATAAGTACTTCATTTCCTTCAATTTCTGCGCATATTCAAGGCTCGAATGTCCTAGAGATGCAGGTTATGCTATGCCAAATACTGGCAAAGGTAGACTTGAGTGAGTTCTCAATTCCTCTGGCCCTTTAACCTTTACTAAAGAAAGTTTAGCTGTATACGGCAGCGAAGGGAAGCTTGACAGTCGCTATCTCAGCGCGACTCAGTCTGTTCTCCGAGAAATTGCCCACGTCACCGAACAATTGAATAACTCGTTCAACCTATATACCAATGGTTCCATGAGTGGTACTTCACGAATATCAGCACATTTATATATCTTCCAGCATCAGGTACAACATCTTTAAACGAGTGTGTTTGAAAGGAATGCTCACTTATGTGCTTAGTGTATCATTCTGACGACAAGGCCCCTTTTGTATATATTTCTTCAATCCAAATTGGGTCTGTCCGACCCTGCGTTAATGGACTGGCTCCAAGCTGGGACTGTGCAGGCTCTCCTTCACATATGCGTGGAATCCGCCCAACAGATTCTAAGAATCCTGTCTAACTTACTAGAACAAGGACTTTTGGGTAGGTCATCTGCATGCTATATATAATATCTTTTATACTGACTGCAAGCTGTGTAAGAAACCTTTCTACCTTTCGACATGGACGCGGCATATACATCAACGATTTCGCTTTTGCTGGCCGCTGCAATTGATCCATCCTTACTACGAGATCACTCACCCTGGTCCAAGCGCGCGTACACTATTCTAGATGAAATGAGCGTTCGCGGCAACCTTTCTGCTAGGTTGATCCGGTCGGAGTTGAAACAATTAGCTGGTGAACTTGCTCAGTTAGCGATGAAGGAAAATATAACAACGGCCTCGCCCACAAGCACCCGTGAATCGAGAGAGAGGAACAGCCCTGGAGGAATTATTCCTCCGATCGAGTCGAGTGACCATAGCCACTCACTGGCGCTGGAATCTGCGGGATGTTTTGAGCAACATTACGAGCTCCGGCCAGACCAGTTGATGGAACTGGCCAACTCTTTAGACCTTAATAGCCTGACTTGGCCGTTTCCTTCCGTTCATGATCTGCCAGACTTGGATATCTGACTTTCCTCTTCAATACAACGAGTTTTAGGATTGAGCTAGCAAAACCACATCGCAAACATCGCAATTCTTCTCACTTCATTCCATTTTGTATCTGTATCGTTCATGGAGTCGCCATAGTTGTTAATCGTGCTGTAGAACATCCTATTCGTTGGACTGGCTATCGTTTTCTAATTCTGTATGACCAAACTGCCGTAGTGTACTACCCCTCATTATCTCGCTACGGTAATACCCCAATATCTTGAATTCGGTCGTCAGGATTGAGGCTTGGGGCTGGCCTGGTAGGACTACGGATGATACTCCGCTAGGGTATCTTAGTCCGCGCGATGGCCAATTAAATCACGGGATCGGAGGAAAAGGCCGTAGTGTCATCCACAAGTTTGACGATGCCTGACTGGCAAGCCAAGCCCTTTACACAGCCCACCCCACACATGTATCTCTTGACTCCTGCTTGACCATGAAGCAAAACACACAGGAACGTGCTCAGATCCCAATGCAGCAACGGCTGGTTGGTCCGAGCATGTGGGGACAAAATTTATCGGACCCAAAGGCCGGGTGAAGATGTGATTCGACTCAGTTACCCCAACTTGGACTCCAGACTGACAGAGTAGAATGTCTGGTATCGTGGGCTACACATCAAGCGGAGCATCTCCGATTTCCTTTATTAAAGAGGGGTACACAACCATAGGACTCAAAAGGTATATATATGTTTACTGGCGACTCCATATGCTAATCATCTAACCCCCAGTGTTCCAAACTTCCATACTCTCATTTTCCCAATCTTCTTGTCCGTTTCCTCACAAAACAACCATGGAGCGATATGATGTTGCAGTTGTTGGCCTTGGTGCCCTCGGAAGTGGAGCAGCATACCAAGCTGCCGTGAAGGGAGCCAAAGTCATCGGCTTCGAACAATTCGAGTTGGGCCATGTACGCGGAGCCTCCCATGATACTTCAAGAATCGTCAGGACTTCATACGGTTCCCCTGAGTTCGTTGCGCTTGCACGATCGGCATATAAAGACTGGGCCGACTTAGAAAAGCGGTCTGGTTTGACCCTGCTGGATATAACTGGCGGCGTTGTATTCCTTCCCAGAAATGGACCAACCCCCTCCAGCGACTTTACCAAGAGCCTCGACGCCAATGGTGTGCCTTACGAGCTACTTGACTCTAAGGAAGTCAACCGACGTTGGCCTGGGTTCAACATTCCTGATGGGATTGATGCCGTGTACACAGCGGATACCGGCATCGTCCATGCTTCCAAAGCTGTCACGACTATGCAATACCAAGCTCGCGCCAACGGGGCTGTCTTACGAGAGAAGACTCGAGTGGACCGCATAATACCAGATGGCAACGGTGTGGTCATCGAAACATCGAAGGGTAGGACCCGGGCTGGGAAAGTGATCCTTGCGGCCGACGCCTGGATAAACAAACTTCTTGGACCCCTTGGCGCCGAAATCCCCCTTACCGTCATGCAGGAGCAGATCACCTACTTCAAACCGACCAATCCCGCTCTTTTCGAACCAGAGCGGTTCCCCGTCTGGATTTGGGGTGGCGAGAAATGGTTCTATGGATTTCCGACCTACGGCGAGCCAACTATCAAGGCAGGCCAGGATGCCCAAGAGAACTTTATGAACCCCGATAATCGTACCTTTGTTCCCTCACCGGAGGTATTTAAGACCCTTAAGGATCACATGGATACTATCATCCCCGGCCATGGCCAGGACCTGCGGACAGTCACCTGCCAGTATTCTATCACGCCGGATCGCCAGTTTATTATTGGCCCGATTCAAAAGCACCCCAACATTATTGTTGCTCTAGGTAATGGACACGCATTCAAGTTCGCTCCTGCTATCGGTCGAGTGGTGGCGGAGCTGGCCATTGACGGAAAGACAAGTGATGATATCAGCAAATTCCCTGTACCGACTCCAGCTGGCTCTAGCAAACTATAGTCTAATGGTTGGGGATGCTCCTAGCCAGTGGAGTCGATGGCTAATATGTCAGGTAACACCCTCCAGGACAGCCTCCTAGCTCTGATAGCTATTATAGATAGTATAAAAACTATTTTACACCCTTCCATCATGCCTCGTAACACAACTACATTTTCCGCCTCGTACCTCTGATCTAAAAACGATAATCCCACAGGAGATCCCTTCTGGATCAACAAATTGACACATACTTGGTGTATCCCTGTTGAAGTCACCCTGTGAACTAGACCGGCAGGTCTGAATGAACTAGATTGTTGAGGGCTGAGCAGTTTAATAGTGTTTGTGGCATAGGACATAAAAGCAGGGGATGACGGCATACTGCATTGACTGTGGAAATGCTAAAGGTAATACTGGTCTAGCTTTAGGACTCATGACTTCCTTTACGTCTTTCAATATTATAGCTGTCTTGGAGGATGCCGGTTTCTCTGATTTCTGCAGCTTGAGCAGAGATCTTAAAATTATGCTATATGTATCAACTGGTATGTTTTTTTATTTATAGTTAAGTATACTTGGGAAATGTTTTGTTATCATGAATTAGCTTTGATAGCCGCCCGTACCCAGACTGCCTTACGGTCAACAAATAAAGAAATAAATCATAACATAAAATAATAAATTGAAACAGAACGAATAGAAACAGATAAAAACAAATATAAATTATGAAGACGAACCATAAGAAGAAAGCTCATAACAATTAAACACATTATTCAGTTTAAATATCTGCGATAAACCATCACGCTGCCTCTACTTAGAGTTCTTATCTCCTCCACCTTCCTCGTGGGTTGGTGTCCGCTGAACATCTAGCAATGGAATCTCGCTCTCTTCATTCTGCCCTGGCAGCGTGGCCTTTCGTAAGCCTATCTGCTGAAGCCACACGTCCGTAGACGCAAGAATATTCCCTTGATCTTCATGTAGCGCATGGCCGAGTATCCTACCCGGGGAGGTACGAGCGAGGTACGTTCGCATTTGTTTGAGGCTGATGCGCCTTAAAATAAGTAACCAAATACTCCATGCTCCCAGTGCAATGCAGAGGGCAAGTAATATAAAGGCAGGAATAGCGTACGGAAGCCGATATTCAATGTGTTGTGACCATAGTGTAACTGGCACATTTACCTCGCCGCTATCTCGCTTTGACAACCTTTCTCCGTTCTTCGGCGAATGCCACCCTCGCGTACCTACCACAGTATTGGCCGCCATGTCAGTCCACATAAGTTTGAGCATCTGCTCAACGCCGGATGACGAGTTGGATAGCTCCAACCATTGATTATATAGAGCCAGGTCGTTGAGTCCCGTATATCGTGACGTGGACTTCTCCATATTTCTGACCCCGAAAAGAGATAGCAGCCTGTCCATATAGAACTGGCTGCCAGGCATGTTTGCCTGTCCGGTGTAGAGGTCCGATACGAACGTATCTGGGTAACCAGGAAGCCAGAGATGGTCTCTTTCGACAGTGGAGATGTCGTCACGAGTGCCCACCTCAGGGGATACGATACCCCATAGAGGTCGTACGTTCCTTATCGTGTGATTGGCTAATCGCTCGACACCCCAGAGCGGAGGTTTAGATGAGCGCTCTATTCTTTCGATCTCAAGGTTATCCAGCTCCCCCGTTCCATTGAATCTAAATGTGACCTTGCGTATAGCCGCTTTTGCAGCAGCAGCACAGGAGTAGATTGGAGTGCTCCAAGTGCTATTTGTGTCGGGGATGAGTGGGTCCCCGTCAATCCTCCCAGGTGCTGCGAAGACAGTGCCACAGGACACACCAACGAACGACAGGTTTGACAGATCTTCCATTGAAGGATAGTGGCAGGCCTCCTGGGCAATTGCGTAGGTATCTTGTGCAGTGAGATTAACGGGGTTAGGACCCTCAGGTCTATCCCTCAGGGACGATGATGTTGACTCGTTAGGAAACGGGAGTTCAAGGAAGCCAGCATACCGGCTGTCCGTCTGAACAGTCACGGGGGCAATATAACTGCTCCCTATGCTGCGTAAATCAAACTTCTTTCCGACTTCCGAGTTCATATAGGCGAAGGGTGCCAGGCCATCTGATCCGTTGGTCGTCACGTTGAAGAACTGCATCAATGCCATATTATGCCTCCAGGCAGCACTGTAGGCACGCTCATACAATGCTACATTGTTTTGGAAATTCGCCGTGTCTATCTCATATACCGCATGGGGTAGGTTACTGAAGCCGCCGTGGTCAACAAGGACTGGGTCCCGTGTGTCTTCAATGCTATCATACGTCTCACTGGACGGGTTGTACCTGTAGTCCACGGTCAAGTTGGTGTTCACGCAACGTGTTTCCGGTTCGATGAACAGTATATCTTCTGTCCACCTCGCACCCGTAGGAACATCCACAGGTACAGTATGGTTCCGGAAGCCTATACGTCCAGCTTTAGTATCAACGATCAATCCCTCAACCGCTATGATTCCCTCCTCCATGATGAACTGCGAGATTTGCCGGTAATATCCTTCAGAGAATGCACTGCCGTTGACACCCAAGGCTACGTTGGTCGTCGACCGAAACGACCGCCACTGGATGTCGAAAAGGCTGGAAACAGTCGACGGTACCTTTCCACTGGTGAATAAATCAACACTACTCGGCCAGATTGAGTACGCTTCAGCAGGGTCTTCAATATCATTGATATTTGGAGGCGCACCAGGACATCCCTCATCGGTATTGGGGTCTTCATCTGCGTAACACACCCTAAGTGATCTATATCCATCTCTAGAGCGGGTAGCCTTTCCAAAGGCCGATGTATCAGAGGCATAACGGAATGGGATATTTGTTGGGGTATCATCAGGGCCAATAGCATCGTATAGGCCCAAAGGGGTTACAATTCCAGTAATTGCAACAAGCCCAAGCGCACCCAATTGTAGCCAGTTGCAAGCATTGATCGCTCTGCTGACTCCTGTACTGGCAGCAGTGTCAGAATTAAGTATCGTTGGCCAGTATGACGAATGAATCAGCCTGCTGACAACAGACCTAATAATGCGTTAATAGCAGCGCTGGAACTAGAGCGAAAAGCAATACCAGGAGACAATTGTATTCTCCTCTGGGAGATGACCGATGACTACCAAGCTTATGACAGTAGGAACAAAGAGCCGGACTGAGACATCTAAGTATTTCGTGTGGTACACCTTCACTATGCTCAGTTTAACCTACCCAAAAATACCGCGGCGGCAATGATACCAGACACATAGCCCACTGTGAGTTCTGCCATGACATGAGCCAAAATGCTATTCAGAGTTTTGTGATGTACACCGATCAGTATGTGTCCTACGGAGTACCTTGTGTGTTATAACTTCAGGGCACCCCCGGCCCAACCTGAGGTGGGGGTGCGACAACGAGGCTCTGCGTTCAAGCCAAGACACCCAGTACGAGTCAAACGCCAAACATACGAGAAGATCTTGATGATCAGCGACTAATACGAGAGCTGCTTAGCTTTTTACGGAAATATGTCCTAGCGAAGCGCGGTCCGTCGGTCTCGGCGGGTGTCAATCACAACAACCGAACCTCGTATTTACCCACAGGTCGATCAACTGGGGGCTGTGCTCCAACATATGCTCATGGATCATGTCACAGCCTTCGCGGAATGACTACAATGCCATGAAACTATATTTTATTTCTGAGTTGACGAGGTGTGGCTGATAATGATCATCGTAGAAGGCAACGTGATCGGAGACTAGATTCTTCACATCGTCTTTCAACAAGATGCGAGACAATGCAATTTTGATTTCGTTCCCAGCGGAAAAGTAGCCAGGACAGGCGTGCACACCGTAACCAAATGCGATCTGTTCAGGCGACGTCGCTATAAGCTGAGCTATATCCCGCTTCTTAGGACCTTCGCCCATTAGAAGGAAACGATATCCGTCCCATTTTGCTGGTGATGTAGGATGGACTTTGGAGTTCCACACCTTGCTCGAATCAACAGATAGATTCTGAATTGTAAATGGGTGCATGTCCCAAGACTTGCGAGTGATCTAGCGGACTTTGAGGACGCTCACGCGGTAATGCTGGAAAGTTGAACAAACTGCCTATTATCGACCTTCTACTGTGCAAATCCCGGTTTGTAGCATGAAGTGAGCAGCTCCTATATAACTCCTCACAGCCACAATCTCCTTAGAACTAATTCGAGGATCCGAATGCAGCTTCAAGCAACTTCAGCTCCGCGAGTATGTCCTCTTGCATGTCCTGGAGCAGCAAGAAAGTGGAGTCAAGGGCTCCTCCATTTCTCATCCTTCCCAGTATCAGTCGTTTCATAGCCATCGGCATCTCTCCAACGCCTTTGTGCTGTAGTACACCCTTTATCATAGTCTGTTCGGGATCAGAGCCGGTGAGACAGTGGATGAGCGGCCAGGAAATCTTGCCCTCATCCAGGTCCTCACAAAAGCCTTTTTGAGAAGTGTACTGTTGCATGTTAGCTGTGCTTCCCAACACTGTTAAGTATTCAGCTTTACTTCGGCTGACGTGAGGTTCTGATAATCGTCGCGGATTTGGAAATAGCGCCCAAGTAATGTGACGAATCGGCGCGCATCAATGTGCTCGGTCTTCCTGCTAGACTCGCCTTGCGTCAGCCGAACACACAATCGAAAGAGACCGCCCGTCTTATGATCAATCATGGTCATGTACTCGTCAGTGGTGGGAATGTGAGCGTGATATTTCCAATACAGGTCCAGACCTGTCAACGGTGTAGGTTCTTCAACTCCTCGATAAAGACCCCTATAGCGTGTGGGCTCCGAAGCTTCTGGAGTTCCTCGAAAGCACACACAAAAGTGTAGTTGGCTGAGTTTATCGTTTGTCCTACGCCAAACAAAGTATGAGCGGTAGGATTTCCTCTACGCAGAACTGAGTTATTCTCAATGTCGTCGAGCATGAGAGATGAATGGTGGAGCATGCCGATAATAGATTTGATAGACGTTGAAGATGCCGCTGGGACTTCTAGCCAAGAGTACAGGGCGTCGATGAAGGTCTCCCTAATAGTTTTCGAGGGAAGGGTGTTAATGTTGTTGTAGGGAGCTTTGACAGCCTGTCAACTGAGTTAGACCTCCTTCATTGGATGGAAACGAGCTGATGTTTACATCGTCAGGAGAGTTTTGCACCAGATGTTGAGTATTGTTGCTAATGCAGCCATTTTCTTGTTTTGAGCCATTGGCTCCACTCACCTTGTAATCGGTTACTTTGGCTGATGGTGTCCCTGCGGCTACAGCTCCATTGACTTGAGACGACCTGACGCCATTTGTTGCAACTGCGACTTTCACAGGTACGGAAGAATTTTTTTCTTGGTGACCATTGGCCAACGCATCTTTCCATTGGAAGGCAACGTTGACCGGCACACATTCCGGTTGCTTCAAGTCTTCTTTGGTTGGGTAGCGTGGAGCGAAGATACTCCTGAATTCGGAGCCTGAGGCCGCATACTGGGCTGCCATGATGAATTTGCGATGAGCGTCAGAGAGGACCCCCTCGCTCTGTTCCAGCTTCCTAACCAAGAATAAGTGTCGCTCCTGAAGCTCCACGTATCTCTCTCGAAGTCTCTCAATAGCATCGATGTCCGAGCATTCATCTGCCACATCAGGACGCAGACTGCATTAAATGGGATCTCTGAACCTCGCGTGTCAAGGTGGTAGTTCAGCTCTTTCTGCCAGCTATGGCAGTTATTGATAAGAGCAGCGCTATATAGAGCTGTATTGGCAATTTCAGACAGCTTTTCCTTTTCTGCCCGTGTCAGACGAATCCCCATGCCAAAACACGACATATCCTAAAATACACTGTTTCAAATTAGCCACATGTGTAACAGCAGACGTCTGTCATGTTCTTACGGGAGACCGCAATTCACCAGTCGAATGGGGAGATACTCCTCCATGGAAGACATACCAGAAGGCGGAGATGTTACTATCTGCAGGCTATTACTATAAGAGGCCATGACATCCATAGCCAGATTGCGGTGGATGGTCATCATCTTGAGTAAAACGCTGGCTTGAAACTGCTTTGTTCTCATTGCTATACTAGTTCCGTCGCTTGTCAAATCATTGGGGCCTTGCAGAGAGCGCTGGAGACCAGCGTTGGACACGGTCACTGTCTTAACGTCGACAATGTCATAGTAGTCTAGCGGTTATCAACCCTATTTCTTTGAAATCAGGTTTGCGGGCCTACCGTCGTTCATTGTAGTAAAGTCGATGAACCTCGTCACGATCTTTAGCCTTTCAGGCAAGCACTCTGGTATGGTAAAGGCAACAAGATGAATTGGGCCCAGAACAGGATAGTCCCCTATCATCTTAGCGTTCAATTCAACATCAAGCTTGGGTACAAACTCATCTCGAATCTTGTGTGCTGCTTCCAAGCATAGAGCGTGATCACGATGGACTGCCGTCGGAAATGTAGTTATAATGTACCCGACTGTTTGACAACATCTTGGGGCACGGGTGTCGCCTATGTTGTCATGACTGCTTTAAATATAAACTGGTAAGCAATAGCAAACCTGTAAGTGCTCTTTCGGCGTACTAGATCTATTCGTCGGTATGCTTGCGGAGCGCGGTAGGCCAACGTGCTTCAGGATCCCGGTACTAGGAAGACCAAGGTGTTCATGAGTGTATGGCAGTTTGTATATAGATTGTAACAGAATGAATCGCTTGAGGATTGGAATCATCTGCGCGATTCTGGTATAAATACATTTGTGCGTTAACGCGTCGCTTGCGGCGGGGTGTGCTTTCCTGAGGCAACCGCCGTTACAAAAGCTTTAAAAATCGTCAAAATCAAGCGTATTGATATGCGGTATCACCGCTGGCCTTCGTGCTAAGTGGGAAAGAGCAGCATATAATAGTACTTAGTAGACAATAAGTTTGCATCATAGACGAGAGTTGCTGGTCTCGGTGCGTCTTTCCGCTCTATAACCGTATTTGATGCAATCAGCGGCTCTTACGTGGTGATTTATCGACGTTGTCATCTTTCATGCTTTGGTGCCGTTGGCTTGCAGATACTAATATCTGATAAGCATAAGTAGAGTTGTCAACAGGTCTGGTTTGGGTCAGAGATCTAGAACCCGTTCCCGACCCGCCCCCGCCATATTTCCAAATAGGTATAGCGAGGCTGACTAAGCTCGTAGTAGCTCTTGCCTACTGACAGCAGTCCACGACGACTGCTCCAAGGCACGACTAGCCAGATTCTCAAACAGCTGCATGATAAAGGTTCCACAATCCCAAAACTCACTGATAGCCTTCTGAACCACCTAGAGTGAGTGTGGAAACATAAGGGAGATGCTGGGGTGCTGGGTGGCTGTGCAGCCTGTCTCTTAGGGCTTAGCGGGGTTCCGTGCATGCCTTACAGCCACAACCCACCTGCTGGGGCTACGCAGAACCAGCTTAAGCACATACATCTGTGTGATTGGAGCTATTCAACAAACTAAAATGTCTACTACGATTGGAAGTATTCGAATATTGTCTTTTATAAAAAGAATTCTTGGACCGTAGAGGTTTTCCTGCGGAATATGTGCACGAGCAGGCACTTTAGAGAGTTAAGCACACGCTAATGCAAGTAAGCCGCCACTCCAACCGCTAAGCGTCAGACTGATCATATCGTATAGACAGTATGTAAGCCCTAAATCCTGGGAAGTATAACTTTCCATATACAAATAGCTGTTTCCCCCGGGTTTCCCCCCTCGTTTCTGCTTATTTTCTCCCGACAGCATCTGCAAAATCTCTAGCCATGGAAAATAACTCCGGCAACACCACCAACACGAGTGTAGCAACTTGTGTAAGCCCTTTCCAATCTATACCATGCTTAACCTGACAAAACTAGTGCCTAGCCCTAATTGGTGCTCTCGGTAAAAAGGTCTCATTCCCAAACGCCCAACGCTACAAGGACTCGATCAACACTTACTTCTCCCAACAAAACTCCAACCTCCACCCCCTTTGCATTGTTTCTCCAACGACAGAACAGGACGTGTCCACCGCCATCAAAATAATAAATTCAACCCCTGAAACTCCAAATTTCGCCATTCGCTCAGGGGGCCATGCGCCCTTCACCGGCGCATCCAACATCGCAAACGGAATCACTCTCGACCTCCGTGGCCTAAACAGTATCAAAGTAAGCCCCGATCGCACGACCGCCTCCATCGGCGTCGGCGCAACCTGGGGCGAGGTCTACTCCCACCTCGACCAATTAGGCCTCTCAGTCGCAGGCGGTCGCGCAGCACAGGTAGGAGTTGGTGGCCTAACCACCGGCGGGGGGATCTCATATTTCTCTCCGCGGTACGGCTGGGCCTGCGACACGGTGACTAACTTCGAAGTCGTCCTCGCTAGCGGCACGATCGTCAATGCCAATGAGCATGAGAATCCAGAACTACTGATTGCGCTGCGTGGCGGATCAAATAACTTCGGAGTTGTCACGCGCGTAGACCTGAAGACGTTCGAACAGGGTCCTATCTGGGGAGGAAGTGTGTACCATTCTGTTGATACATACCAGCAGCAGTTAGAAGCGTTCGCGGGTGTGAATTCAGCAGAGGGCTACGATGAATATGCGTCGCTAATCACCAGTTTCGGGTACTCGGCACAGGGCAAAGCCGTAGTGAATAGTATTGTGTATACGAAGGCCGAGGAGAACCCGGCGGTTTATCGCCCGTTCATGGAGATTCCGAAGCTGTTCAGTACGGTGAGAATTGCGGGGTTGCATGAGATTGCAACGGAGCAGGGGTCGTTCTCGAAGGTTGATAAGCGGTGAGTTTAGGGATCTTCTTGGGTTTCGTGATGGGTTTGGACTGACTCTGTTAAAGACAGCTGACTGTGGCTACGACTCATGGGTCTACTCTTCCCATGTTAAATGCGGTTTACCAGCACTGGGATTCTAGTCTGAAGAGTGTTGAAGGTATTCCCGGTATGGTGTGGGCTATTTCTCTGGAGCCATTGCCGCCGGCTCTCTACGCCCGTCATGCCTCTGAAAATGCATTGGGTCTTGACGATGCGTCTGGTTCGCTGGTTGTGACTCTACTGAGCGCAACCTGGGACGAAGAGTCAGATGACGAGAACGTTGAGAACGTTGCGCGCGAGCTTTTCGATAATATTAATAACGATGCGCGCAAGTTGGGTGTCTATGAGCCATTCGTATACCTCAACTATGCGGCGCCATGGCAGGATCCAACCTCTAGCTATAAGAGTAAGAATGTGGAGCTATTGAAGCGCGTGAGCCAAGACGTCGATCCGAAGAGGGTGTTCCAGACCAATGTACCTGGAGGATTCAAGCTACCGAAATAAGAGTTGGACACTAGGGCTAGACTTAGTACAGAAATCGATCATCAAGATTTACGGCCATGGACAGGACCCATAGCTTTTACTTTCTAAATTGTGGTAGCTAACCAATTTGACCCTTCTTTGTTACTCCTCTATTCTTTCAGTCGCACAAATACAAATCATGTGATGACGGTAATCTCCAAGCCCTAGACAAAGGCGATGTATCACTCCCTTCTTCACCACATCTGCACGCAGAACATCAGCTTCACTTACCACAGCTCCCCAAAGAGAAATCATATAGCTTTATTGTCCAGATGGCGCTGCCACTTTATATCCCACCTTGCATCTACAACCCCACCAACAAATACCACGTCCCACCCCACGGTCAACCACTTCGAATCCAAATCGAAGGTCCCCTAACCGCCATCCAGAGACTCCTACCACACACGCCAAGGAATATATGTCTCCAAAATCAAACATTCCCACAATCAGCAGGCCCAGAGCTAGTGAGAATAACATATCAACAACTATACGGACGAGATCCTCCTCCAGAAGTCCCAGGTGATCTAGTAGTGAGGGATGAATACATGGGCTGGATGCCACAGAAGTATCCGAATGAGTAAGCTTGTCTTAATCCCTATCTTACCTACTCACCCAGATATAAAATGCATAAGACTAACTTTTTCCAATGACCTGGTAAGGCAGATTGACTATTACGGTGTGACATTCGACTATCTTGTGAAAGCTGATGATCCCTACCCCGAGGTGTTACAGGTTAACATCATTCAGATTGAGGATGATAACGGCGTTTATACAAATACGTGGCTTTTGTTCGCGGTTGACCCGGCGGACTTTATTGGGAAAAATGTCCTGGGAGTTCCAAGATGTTGTCAGAAGAGCAAGGGGACACAAGATCGTTGGCGAATTAATGCATTGGTGGACCAGAGGGTGAATGGGTGAGAACAGCTTAAGTCCGCTGAAGAATTGGAAGTGTAAATAAAAGTTTGAAACGACTGTGTCACATGCTTGAAGAGCTAAACAGAAAAAGATCATTCAATATGTAAAGTATTATTTGAAAACTATGGCGATGCTTGCAAAGACTTCGAGCTGGTGAGCCGGCGATGCTCTTCGTGCTCGTGTATCGACCGCATGAGCTTGTGTAGTTGGGTGAAGCCACTGTAATACCTCGCTAAGTGAGATCCTGGGAAATGAGAAAGCCTGCTAAGTGATACTAGCTATAGTGGCGAATTCGATTTCCTATATAAATTCTTACCATCGCCCGAAAGTATGAGAATCTCACCTATAACTTCACTGGCCTATGTAAATTCTTATCAACCGGAGTCAGTTCCAAGTGTTCCAGCTTCGCATCCTAGGCCTCCTCACCATGACAAAATATAGTTACACATATCATACACCAACTCTCATACTCTCAGGCGGGCCCAGCGCCGAGTCCTGGTAGCCCCCCATGTCCAACACAATCTTCTGCAAGACCACACCTGGCTCAAGAAGCCACAGTGACAACTCATGCTCGCCCGTCCCAACCTCACCAGGGAGCTCGATCACCGATGTCCAGCCGTTTTCAATCACCGCCTGCTGCCAGGCTTGGCCTTCCTTGTAGGGCGGCACAGTAGACACCGGGCGGACGGTAACGGGCACCGATCCGTCCAGTGAATAGGCAAATTTGATCAACCGCGTGGGGTCATGGTTATGCGAGGCACCGAGACTAATGATGAGCCTCGCGCTGGGCGACGCGGTCGTAGTGTACAGGGAGTATCGTAACGCCGGCCCGGTGTTGGGATATTGCGTCCCCATTGTCACCGGCCAGGGCATGATGGCAGAGAGGGTGCGTCCGTAATGCGGGATCTCGACATACGAGACGTTGTTTTTCGTCTCGGCACTGGTATAGTGGCTTGCTTCGATGGAGATGAAGCCATTCGACTCGACAAAACCGGTAAAGTTTGTAGGGACGACGGTGTTGTTGACGGGAAGTACGAGGGTGGCGGTAAACCCATCACCCGCTCGCACTTGCAGTTCGGTGTGTGATAAGCCCGACTCTGCAGAAGCCCAATCAACGGTAATGGTGCTGCGTACGTCGGATATATTACTAGATGCCGATACTGACCCACTTGCGTTTGAGACCGTGACATAGGACGTGTTGGAGGAAATGGAGTACGTGACTGTGGTGTTTTTGCGAGCGAATATATCAATATACCGCGACTTTGACGGAGGCATGTAAGGGTCCATGGAGAGGAGGCGTAATGTTTTCTGCTCTGGGTAGGATGCTGCACTGCCCTGTACGGCGATTCCGATGCCCTCAGCACCCTGTGTTGCTGCTATATAGCTCAAAGCTGGCATGACGTTAGTGTTGTCCACGGGGTCGTCCCATGAACTGTAGCCAATGTGAACCTGATTCATGACCGGCCTCCATTTGCCTCCTTTGACACCGTGATATCGCTCCGTGATTGCGGAATCTTCAGCAAACAAATCATGCACTTTTTGGGCAAGGCGGTTTGTGCTGATCCGGCCTTGCTGATGGTACAGTGAGTTGAACGCGGTCTTTGTGTAAAGATCCACCACGGTCTTTCCGGCCAGCACCGGGTGCAAAACCATTTCGAAAAAGGGAGTTCGGGTTGCCTGGTCAAGAGAACTGTAAGCGCTCTGCGTCTGGGCCAGTAGACTCTCCCATTGGGCCAGGTTGGCCTCTGCTTCGTCGTAGTAGATCGTGCTGAATGCAAATGGCAACTGGCTGAGGAGCTCGTACTTGCGGCGCGCAACAAGTGTTCCATAATGATTGAGAATATCGGCAGTACGGTCGGCAATCCGTTCGTTGAACTCCCGGGCAGCCCAGCGCTTCAGCCATTTTGTGGTGGAATCCGTACTGGTAAAGCGATCCATATCGTACGCCATATCCATAAAGTGCGTCAATGGCACCTCGAGCCCCTTGATGTCTCCGACATTCGCAATCCATATTTGCCGGGCGCCTTTCTGGTAGGCTAGATGCATCTGCTCCCATGTTTTGACCAGCTGGACTGTGTTGATCCACTTGTAGCTCCGTGGACTGCCGACGTAGTCAAAATGATAGTACACGCCTGCGCCTGCTACCCGAGAAGTCTCATTGGCAATGGGCACACGGATGAGATTGCCCGAGTTGTCATCGGTCCAAAGAAGGGTAACAGATTCCGGCACCTCCATTCCTGCCGCATAGTAATCACTGACCTCCTTCATGCGAGTCGTCAGTGACATTTCGAGTGACAATAGTAAACGTTGACTCACCTTGTATAGCACCCAGGTCTGAGGAATGCTAGCGGGATCACTAGCGTTGAATGAATCCACTAATAACTTCTGCTGCGCATGAATCAACTCTTCAAGATCAGCTGCTGTCAAGGTAGGTGATGCGACATCCCCTTCTCCGCGCATTCCCATGGTCCATATTGTGTCCCAGTCCTTCGCTCTATCAATTCCCTGCTGGAAGAAGGCCGTGATGTTCGCCTGGTTCTCAACCCAGTTCCACTCTCCGTCCAGATAAGTCTTTTGCTCTTGCTCGGACCGGGCCATCGGCTCGTGGTGGCTCGTGCCCATGATGACCCCGTATTCATGCGCCAGCTGCCCATTGTCGACATCATCGACGTAGAACATCTTGCCCCACATAGCCGGCCAGAGATAATTACCCTTGAGTCGAAGGCAGAGCTCGAAGACATGCCGATAGAAGGCGCTATTAAACTTAGTCCCAAAGTTTTCGGCGACCCAACCGGATAGCGCCGGCGACTCATCGTTGATAAAGAACCCGCGGTATTTAACGGACGGGGATTTCTGGAACGTGCCCTCCGGCGCGACCCAGATGCCGGTCTTAGTCTTCACGGGGACGTCCGCCCACCAGTACCACGGCGAAACCCCCATCTGCTCAGAAATGTCGTACAGACCATAGATTGTGCCCCGCCGGTCACTGCCAGCTACGACGAGGGACCATGTAACATTGGGAAAGGGGTTCTCGACGATCCGGGAGACGTATGATTCCCATTTGCCCTCAATCAGAGATACGTCGAGCTTCCCGTCGGACACAAGCTGGTCGATGAGAGTAGACTGTCCCACCGTTCCGGTGATGATGACAGCCTTCCCAGGGGATTCTGAGATGTCGGCATCGAAGACATTAACGGTTCCGTTGACACCGAGCACGCGGCCAAAGTCATTGGCCAAATCGTGTGCGGCTCGGAGGACCCCAACAGGCTCATTCTGCGCGACCCATACAGCTGGTGCTGTCGTGTTACTCGCGAGTTGGTACTCACTTGTACCGGAACTGAATAGAAGGTACGGTTCGGCTGTGACCAGGGCCGCAAAGAGAAGGGAAGTAGGCCAAATCAGCTTCATAACGACTGGGAGACGAGGGCCATACTTTGTATGTTTTTTTATTTTATTGGGAAAAACAGGGTCGCCTTTATGTACCACGGACGCCCCTATACAAAAGCGGGGGCTTTAGCCTGCGCACTATCAATAATGTTTACAGTTTTAGCCTGAAGTAATATCTGGGGAAATTGAGTTTCAAAATTATCCTCATTTCAATAGCCTATTTGCCGTGTCCTATTGCATGGAAGTTGTGGACATGTGGGGCCAGCCCTAGCGCCATTCAGCAATAATGAATTTTCCACCAAATGTCTTTCGCTGATGGCTGTCTCCCTTGTAGACATGGGTATAGTTCTATATTGTCCCCAGATAGTAGGTCTGCGGGGTGGATCGTAGGTACTGGGTTCAGTTCAATGTGACGGCAGAGGGATGTGTGGTTTGTGAGAGATTTTTGTAATGCTAGTGCATTGTCGTGAGAGAAGAGGAGATTATGAAATAACCGATGAATGTCTAGGGATGGATTGTGGAAGAATATTAGCTGTGAGAGATCCGTTCGTGGTTTATATAGCCTGGGTGACTATGATCATCCACATCTTCAGCGGTAGGTGTTATCATCTAGCAAACCAGCCTCCTCTATCCCCCTCGACCACCATAGCCGATTCCAATCATCTGCCGACCTCCAAGACCATCAACCCATGGAGATACCATCTAGACAACATAACTAAGACCCAACCCAAAGAAAAAAAGTCCCATTCAACCTCAAATCCCTCGAACTCCCCCCCACAAACACCTTATACGTCCCCCCAGCAACCATCCACTGCTGAGTCTTCACATTCCAATAAGAAATATCCCTCCGCCGCAAATTAAATGTAACAACCGCTTCCTGCCCAGCCGAAAGCTCAACACGATCGAACCCTCTTAGCTGACGAACGGGCTGATCTGCCGAATCGGGGAAGCCGAGATAGAGCTGAGGAACCTCTGCGCCAGAAAGGGTGCCGTTGTTGGCGATGCGGGCGGAGACGGTTCCGACGACGTCCCAGAGGTCGCTGGGGCCGCCGACGGTGAGGTTGCCTTTTGGTGCTTTGGTTATGGATGAGGGGGCTTTGATGGCTAGGGATGAGTAGTGGAAGGTGGTGTAGGAGAGACCGTGGCCGAAGGGGTATCGGGGGGTGATGTTGTGGGCGTCGAAGTAGCGGTAGTCCAGGTAGACTCCTGTTTGCCGTTGGTTAGATTCGATGGGATGGATGGGTGAGGTGTGTGGTGGTGTGGACATTGAGGGATCAAAAAGTTCGGCTTACCTTCGGTGAAGTTGCATTGAGCGGTATAGCAAAGTCCAACATTGTAGTCACTCTCGTTCTTGGCGATGGTGTGGACAAGACGGCCGGATGGGTTGACGTCGCCATAGAGAAGGTCCACGATTGAGTTACCCGATTCCTGTCCGAGGAGAGATCCATAGAGAACGGCCGTAACGTTATCGTGCTCGATCCACTGATCCAGCAGTCGCGGTCCAACAGTATTGACCACCACGACTGTGTTGTTGCAGTTATCCGCGACCGTGTTCACCATAGCGTCTTGATCTGCGTTATATAGCTCGGTACGGTCCGCACCTTCTCCAGCCAGGGCATTTATGAAGACCAGGCAGATATCCGATCCGGTGGCAAAGTTCTCAAAGGACGGCTCCACGGCAGTAGAGGACGTGCTCGATGGAACTAGCGAAGAGCCTCCCCCAGAGCTGTAAGTATCGTTTAACACCCAACGCAACACAGTTCCGTCTTGGGCCGCTTTGTTAGTCAGGGCACCGTAGGGAGTGATCAAATAGGGCAGAGATGCCATTCCGGATCCCGAGCCTGTGGCCAGGTGACCCTGATAGGTCGGACCGGAGCCCATGACATCGACATTACTATTCGGGCCGCCCATGATAGGGCCAGCGTGAGCTCCAAAAATACTCATCACACGGGGTTTGCTTAGCGGCAGCACACCCTCATTCTTCAACAACGCCATGGACTTCGCTCCGTTCTCTCGAATCAGCTTGGAATGGTTAGCTCTGACATCCACATAGGCATCTGTCGTTTGCGTTGTAGGCTGGCGGCCGTTGTCCAGGTTAACGTAATAGTAACCTATCAGATTCCTGATGGCCATATCGTTCAAGCGAGCCTCAGTGAGGGTACCGTTCGACAAGAAACTTTCCATGGTCGAGGTACTCCAGATAGAACTCGATCCATAGTCCTCACCACCCAAAGCTGATTCCTTGGCGCTGTTTTGACCATTCATGTCAGGCCAGACCATACCCGGGAAGCCCAGTTCCGTCTTCAACATCTTCATCAGAAGATCCGAATTCTCGCAAGCCATGGTGCCGTTGACCTTGGTCATTGCGCACATCACCGCGCCAGCGCCATTCTTCACTGCATCGTAGAATGGCCACAGATATGTTTCATGGATGGTTTTGTCATCCGCATTCGAGGAGTAAGGAGAACCTCCACTGCTTCCGAAACTGGAGGTCCGGTTGGTTTCTTGCTCGTATAAGAGGAAGTGCTATCGACACACGGATCACGTATAAGTAAATTGTAAAGTGTATGGGAATCAGGAAAGTATATCTCACCTTACCACCCGGGATCACACCAGCATCAACATAGCCCTTAGTGGTAAGTCCAGTAGCCAAGCCATTTAGATAAGGGTCAGGGCCAAACCCTTCGACGCCACGACCACCCCAAGGGGTGCGTCCCAATGGCTGAGACGTGGGTCCAGCGACCACTTGTACGCCTTTGTTATAAAACTCCGATCCGACAGCTTTGGCCTGCGCATAAATAGCGTCGCGATCCCAGGTCATGACAAGAGCCGAGGACAAGCTGAAAGCAGAAACATAATAGTAGTCTTGGGGACCCATGTCTCCATCGAGAAAGAGGAGGGCAGTGAAGTTTCCATTAGGCGACTCAACATTGCTACCTGTTATTAAAGCTAGCTTCTGATCGGTGGTCAGGCCTGCGACGAAAGCGAATGCTTTCTCGTAGGCAGCTTCCCAGTTTCCGAGTGATACTATTTTGTACATTAGCCTGTTATTGAGGTTTGCCATATGCCAGAAAACTGACCACCATTGGCTTTGAGCAAGCCCAAGTTAGAAGACTGCGAGGCGCTTGCAGAGCCTAGAAAGGTTGCCGCCACGGCAAGTGAGACGATCCTCATCTTACCCAAGAACGATATAGGAAAGCAAATGAAGGACTCTAGTTAGGCAAGATGTATAAAGGAAAGACTACAATTAGGCAACTAACAATTATGTAAGGTCTGTTTGGGGCCTATAATGCTCTATTTATACTTCGTGATTCAATAGTATCGAACTGCATTATATTTTTGGGCGCTGATCTTATGTGGAAATAGGAAATGACGCTGCCACATCCGGGGATTCATATTGGTCAAGCTTTTCCGTATGAAGTAATGGCTGATCGTAGTAGGACGGCATTCGTCGTAACCGGCCTACGACATCAACGGCAGTCGGAAAAGCCGAGGCGTTTGGGTGGTTTAAACGGCCTCAGAGTGGAGCTCTTCAGCATGACTATCGGGTTTGATCACGGCATCCCGGCCCCCTGGTGACGCGTCGCAACCGTACGCAAGAGAACTTCGCTTCTCACAGCCCCACTTTGGCAAGATAGGGCTGCATTGTCTCATGGATACTGGGGATTTGTTTAGAATATGCTGGTTGGATCTCCATCTCAGGTCTACATTGTTTCGAAATAACGGATGGGGTGGAGTTAGGGCACATCGAATGAGAGATCTGATTCCAATGTGTTAAGCCTTGTACTAATGATCGGTTAAACAGTTTCAAGCTCGTGGCGCAGAAAAGCCAAGTTATTAGTTAAATGACTTGTCGATCCTGTTTCAGTCCCAAATGTAGACTAACTCTAAACCCACAGTTCCCATGATAGAATCCGATGGTTTCGGATGTTCCCTTCTATACACCACGTCTCCTATGCAGAATGTCTCATGGTTCAATCATACATTGTTGTGGCCCAGTCATCTATAGTTGGCTTTGTTCCGAATCTCATTCGATTCTTCTTTCCTTTTGTAATAGCACAATTGGCAACAAGATCAAAGTGGACACCGTGCCAAGCACTATTTTTGTCAGCTTCTGCTGTCTCCAGCTACTTTGGGGGTTAGATTGAACTTACATGGTACAAATTGAAACCCATACAGATAGCTCGATCGGATGATACTCTGGAGTCTTTCCGGTAAGCTCTCAGAGTATCTCAGATCATTAATGACTTTCCCAATACACTATATCAAAATCATTAGCCTCAACATTGTTTCAGGTCAGTTAGACGCACCTGTTTTTCTTCCAATCCTTCCAGACTTTCTGAAAGCCTATGGGCAAAGAGCCGCTGAACAACAGCGACCGAAGCGGCCGGACCGACAATGAACCCCAATTGCTGGGAGAGGTAGTATATCCCAATCGAAGTCGCCAGCCGCTCTTTAGGTGCCGCCAAAGACATGCCAATGAATTGCGTGGAGAAGAGTATGCCATTTGAAAGGCCCGAAGGGAAAAGATAAATTAGTTCCCAGGTGTAGCAGCCATCGCGGTAGCGAATGAAGATTAAAATAGACAGCAAGACAGTAGATACCACTGCTAATACAGTCATTGTTTTATATTGCTTCGTTCTGTCACCTTCATTAGTAGCAAACACCAGATATGTTGGCCTGTAACTCACCGTTTGATGATGGCACCTGAAATCAGGCCGCCGACTGAGACACCCACCGCAGTGACGACGTAGGTAAATGATGCCAGAAAATCAGTCACCTTTTCAATTCGGACGAAGTATGGTACCATATTACTGCTAAGCTATAAACAAATGATCTGTCAGTAGTGAAACAGGGTTGTTGCAACATTGTACTTACTGCCGAGCGACCTGTGAGTAACAACAATTGCCCCACACAGTACCCTCCCAAGGAGCCTTTTAGCAGGCTTAACGGTATCAATGGCTTTCTGGCCCAGTATGCTTCTGTGAGAACGAACACTGCAATGGCGATTGCAAAAGCAGGGGCTAATACGTAGGGCAGGCCGGGTTGATCATCTGTCGTGCTCAAGCTTTGGATCAAGAATAGCAGAATGAGGATTGCGGTAGCAAGACTGATAATACCTCCATAGTCGAGATCCGAAGCTCGAGATCGAGAATCATCTTGGTCGCTATCTGTCTTACTTTGGTTCAACGACGAGGGAAGACCGTAATATGCGACCAGAATACAAATAATGATAAGGGGGAGTTGCCCTAGAAAGGCCCTGGACTATAGTAAGCGTTGTAACGTCGCACCCAAGATGCTAACCAGAAACAAACCATCTCCACCCGAGTGTCGCGATCAGAAAGCCCCCAACTGGGGCTCCCAAGCTGCGGCCAGCAACATTGACTACATTAGCATATCCCCGAAACAGTGCCACCTCGTTGGAAGGCATCAAATCTATCAATTGTCAGGTCTAGGAATGTGCATCAGGTATGAACGTACCGGTAATGATAATGGACACCAGGGCAACCATGCCACCCCCACTAATGCCAGCTAACACTCTAGCCAGAATGAGTTGGATTAAGGAGCCACTAGCCCCACTGCGTTGTATCTCCTTAGTAGACTGTAGGGAAATGGACGGAAACCGGATGACTCACCATGCCAGACATCCCAAAGCAAACAGAAAATAAGCCCAGAGGAGGACATTTTTCCGTCCATATATGTCGCTGAGCGTACCATACTAACAAAATTGCGTAAGTATCACAGGTTGGACACTTTCTGGGCGACTTACCACCGGCAATGAGACGCAATAACCGAAGTTATATGCGACCAGCAGCCATGACCCTTGTGATAGACGATTGAATTGCGACGCGATGGAGCTCCATGTTGAGATAACAAGTGACTCATCGGCGGACGCGAGGAACACGCCTGGGAATTGTCAGCATATTCCTGGCACCTTCTCATTTGTAAAACACTCACCGACAAAAGAACCATAGATGACCAATTTTTTGGCTCGATCAGACCTTCGTCGTCGTTCAAGGTCGGATACAGGGCTTCCTGGGGTGGGAGGTGACTGCAAAAACGGCGATTCTTCGTCAGCTGTCATGTTGCTCGATTTTGTGTGTCAATGAATAGCGGTTAAAACTGGGGCATTTATAGTCGCAGATTGGGAGGGGCATGGATACATGTAAAGAGTGTTATTGTCCCATTATGTCAAGCAATCAATACTTGTGAGTCATTGTCGGATGCACTAAATAAAGAATGCAGGGGAGGAACAAAGATATAAAAGGGATCGGTGGAACAAGGAGGATCAGGCGGATCGCTCTGAAGATGGCGTTATATATTGTCCCGACCACCAATTAGAACACAATATCCGCCAACAACTCTTTCTTTTCTATCAAAGCCATTGGACAGTTGAATCCAACATACAGAACCATCTAAATAGGTATTATATCGTCAGCACTTGCAATAAGTGTTTTCTACTATATTTTTCTCTTATCCTAAGTAATAGACACCCATTTTCCTGTTTTGTCAGGGATTGCTGGTGACCCACCTAACTAGTCACCGGCGTGTAGTTTCTCTATAGTTATATCTAGAAGGGTGTCTCTAGGGTCACATTTGGGTGACATGCGTTGGACATAATTTCTATCATATTTCTACCCTTTATGCCTATGCGCCATATGGCCTGATAGTCCCAGATTTTACTCACGAAGTAATAATGAATATCAATTGCTCTATGAGAGTCTTGTATGTGACAAGAGTCTATATCGATAGTATTCATCCAAGTCATGTAACTTCCGACATTCCATGATTATATACAGACAACTCAGTACTCCTCGGACCATTCAACCTCGTGAGGGGCGTTACTGACTTTATCCCAGGCGATGGGCCTGCTCGGAGTCATCACCTTTGAATGTTAGCCACATTCATAGCGAATATGAACAGGAAAGTAGGTCAATTTACTAAAATAGCCCATTGTGAATATTGTGGTTAAAGGCAAGTTGTGGATTAGAATACCTAGGGATGATCTATGTTGAGGAGGGGTTAGGAACCCTATTTATGCCCCCGCCGTAGATCGGCAAAGATGACTTCAGGTGAAAAGACCTTAGACCACCTGTAGAAACGTCCAACCAGACATTCATACTAGCATGTGGATTGGTTAGTGGTGCGGCACTAGGGCTTGTATAAGGCTAGTGCCCAATGTTTTGACTGACACTGATCTCGATCTCCACTTGCTAAGATCCGGAACAGCCTATCAGGCACGGTCTTGAACTCTCAAGAAAGTATCATAAGGGCATGGGCTTCTACGCTTCCATCTGGTCGTAAGTTGTTGCCCACTGCTATGGGTCAACAGGGAAGAGCGAAGTGGTTTGCACAAACGAATCTGGAATCTGGCTAGAAAATATAGCATGACATGCAAATATAGGCCTTAGCCAATCACTCGAGCTTTATTAGAGCCTCTTACCAACGAGAGCCGAGGACATGTTAAAGGAAATAAGAGGCAGAAAGAGTACCAATGAAGGCGTATATTATAGCTTTATACTGCAAGTATATATTTCATGCTTAATTCGCTCCCTCATTGGGACGGAATACAACCTTCTCGCCAGATACACCTTCTTTATTCTTTGCCAGCGCCTGTTCCACGGCATTCAGTCCACCTTGAACCAGATGCACCTTGTTGGGAACAAAAAGGTTCTTAGCGATATAACCATCCTCACCTCCGAGATGTTTCACCAGAGGCTCGCTAAGATAACGCAATGCTGGGGAGCTCCCCAATCCCAAGACCTGCTTAACCGCTACCTTCGGCTCCTTCGACTGACCAAGTGCAATAGCATCCGAGTCGGCACCCTGGACTGTCACGATCTTATCGGCGCCTTTGGTAGCCTGGACAATCTCCACACCCAATGCCTGCGTCGCTTTCACCGAGATAGCATCGAACACGAATTGCAGAGGCAACCCGCCGATCGCAGCCTTGAAATCCTCCGGGCTCGAATGCGATCGGTCCAGGACAACATGTGCGCCTAGCTTCTTAAGCAACTCGTGGTTTTGAGAGCTTGCGTTGGTAACGATGCTTTCAAAGCCTGATAGTTTAGCCAACTGGATGGCGTATTGGCCCACCGATGAGGCACCCCCGATGATCACTATGGCTTTGCCATTTCCGACCTGCGGGCCATTCGGGTCCCATGGTGGGGTTAACCCTTGGCCTGACTTGTCGTAGAATGCTGTCACAACAGCCACGGTCGCAAGACTTATTCCTGCGGCTTGGTCGTCGCTAATGTTACTAGGCGTCTTGGAGACCAGCGCGGCCGGCATCTTGCAGTATTGTTGGAAGGTGGAGGAGTCATATCTTCCAATGATACCCTGGAAGAATACCCGATCGCCCACAGCAAAGTTGGAGACGTCGGCCCCGACAGCAACAATCTCGCCGGCGGCATCCGATCCTAGTACGGCAGGGTACTCTTTAATAAAGAAATTGTAGTCACGGATCTTCCAGTCGACGGGGTTAATGGCCGTAGCAGTAATTTTGATAGCGACTTCTCCCGATTCAAGTGGTTGCAAGGAGCGGTTGGAAACGACATGTTGGGCGTAGGGCTCGTTGACCGTAGCCGCTAGAAAGGTGCCGGGGACGGGCATCTTTATGGGTTTCTTAAGATGGTAGTTTAAGATATAATAATAATGGATTATAATATAGGTGAAGGTAGCGATTGATATATCACGGGAAATGAAGACATCATCCTCGAAGATGCTGACGAATCGCTGACTAATATCACTAATCCAATTATAACTATCACAGAATTTCTATCACTAATCATGTTCACTCACCCTTTATTCTTGAGTTAATCGAGTTAATCTAGATGGATCTATCAAAAGTCCTGCTTCTTAGAACCAATAATGGCTAGCATAGGTTGAATCTAGTAATTTTGCTAACAAGTATTGGGGTAATATCCCAGAAGAACTAACAATGCACGGACGTATTAACGATATATAAATTGCTAACGAAGCCACTGCGAACGAAACTTTGGGCTGATTAACTGGTGCATAGATGTTTATTGAGTTACAGTTGACTTCGCTAACATTTCCCCCCAATGAACACTGCAGCTGAAGGAACACTAGAGTGTGTGCGCCATGGGCCAGGGAAATGAAATTCCTCAGTTCGTCGGTTTTGTGCTTGCGGAGGTTGTTCCTGAGGTTCTTCATCGGGTTCTTCCTCAAATTCTTCATCATCCTGAGTTTGGCCGTTGCGGTCCTTCCAGTACTCGTCGACGTAATATTTCCAGTCATTGCCCGAATCGTTGGAGTGCTCTCTAAGCACATCCCCCATCTATTGCACAAAAGACTCGATCGATTCCTCGTCCCACAAGTTCGAGTGTTCCAATCCAGCGCGAATTCAATTCATGTAGTCTCCGATGGCATTCCCGCCACCGCTTTTCACCGTATAGCTGCATCCACCTTCGGGGAGGGCATCAATGTGCTTAGCGACCCAGCACTTATAACTTTCCCACTTTATACCAAGGTGCTGTTTGATATAAGTAAAGTTCGAGGAGCTTTGAGCTAATCTCGCTTGACGCGCCAAGCATCACTTAGGTGTCGTTATGCTCGAAGTAGATGCGGATGCCACAGAGTTTGTCGTGGCCGTCCTCCGGAGGTGCCGCATACCAGTCGTGGTCAGGGTTTTCCGGGTTCAGGCGTTGTACGGACATGTTGTGGTTGACTGATTGTAAGAGTAAATTGTAGTTGACTGCGACAATACAGGAGCTTCCGAGTACTCTAGTTGCACGATTCGCTAGGCTTAGTTGGCAAGGATAGAGGACAGGATATTTGAAATTGACCCTTGAGGACAAGAAAGAGATATGTTTTCCGAGGGAGCTTCCACGCCTATTTATGTTCGTCGCCCCGAGTCCACCCTCTGTTGACACTCGCATTGATTCGGCAATTGCTTCCTGAGCACTAACCTAGATATAGATTAGTATAGAGTATAGGTCCCACTCCCACAGATCGCTCGTTCTATCCCGACGGGCCGTTAAAGTGGCCAGCTGAAGGTGATTAAAGAGTATCATGTGCCACTAGGCTGGGCTGGCAATCTTACAGGTTAAGGTGTCTCTCGAGACCTTTGCATGTTGGTGATGAGAACATACGCAAGGGAACGCTTCTAAAGGCCAAGTGCTCCGCTGATGTACATGGAATCATCATATTGTCCCGCTCATAGGAATGTGCCGGTGTGACACTCACTGTCAGATCCTGTCCTTCACCAGCTTTGTGGCGTTTTGTTGAGACTACTCCATAAGTTCTGGGACCAACACCTAGCTCAGCCACCCACTTTTTGAGTACCAGGAAGAGAAACGTCTAATAGACTTTGTCTCCATTGTGGCCGGTGCAAGCTGAACTTTACGCAGCCACCGGCCAGATAAGCTGAATTTACCCCGACATCGATAGGCATGAAGTCTCATACCGTTCGTTAGCTTTGGCTTGATGTATACGTTCGCCGATTATACAATCACCGCAGCTAGCCAGAAGTTATGGTCTCTCTGCGCGGTGAAATTGGTGACTACCTGTTGAGTTGCACATTGCTGAGTGTATCCTATTAAGTTATAAGACCAATCGTCGATCTGGTGGCATCTAAACTTATCCCGCCTTATCCCCACTGGAAATCTCTTCCGGAAAAGATAATGGGCTGTGCTATGCAATAGCCCCACTGCCGATCTGTAAGCGATCTGGTTCAAGTCTCTACTTTATGGATCTAGTCGGCAAATTCCTCCTGCTCCGTATGGCTTGCATGACTCGAGACAGTGAGTGAAATAACCTAGACAGAGCTGATTCCTTCTTACATATATCTCGAGTTGAAATTGTCAAGCAGTCGTCGTACCAAAACTTGTTAGGAAGCTCGTTTAGTCTACTCTCACGTCTAATCCTTATATTTTCCGCTTAGCTGAATTATCAGCATCATGTGCAGTACAGCCCTGGCATTAATCTAAGAGAAACAAGCCTATATATCGAGGGACCTCATGAAGGTAAAGTTAGCTATCAAGCATTTTCATGCAGAGAGAGAAAGGGCAAAGTCGGTCAAATCATGGAGAACGATACACGGCAACCGTACACTCCATGCACTTAAAGCAATACTGACCAGCATTAGATAATGGGCAACAAGTAATGTTCGATAATGTTGTCGCACTTCGGCGAAAACGTGGGAATGTTGCTAGAAACATTCATAAATGCTATATAACAGGAAACGAAATCTAGTTAATCAATCCCGTAGTTCATTCAATTTAGAATGCTACATAACAAAACTCTTGAATGTGCTGCTGAAATATAAAATGGCAATATAGTATTGGGTTAATGCACGTACGGATTACACCTCACCCAAAACACATTGGATCCGAGCAAACACCTCTCGTACAATATCCGCACTGATAAGCTGTCGGTTGCCTTCAAATTCTAAATGCAGCCTTCCGTTCCGTGGAGTGGCATAAACCTCTGGACGCCTTCGAGGAAGCAGATCATGCTCGTGGACAGTAATCGTGCTTCCGGAGTCTAGAAACGTGAACTCCATTTCATCCGCCTGTTGGAATGCTGTTCGCCAACCAAAGTCGACCACCTGCTCAGGCCAGTCGGTACAGTTCCGAATAATCTCCTCCATTCCTGCAGATTCGTGGAGGGAGTCATCAAGGAACTGGGCCTGCAATTGATTTGCGACAGTCACGATTGTGTCGTTGGGGCTGATGGATACGACGATCGGCACTTCAGTCATCGTAGGACCGACGACATTTTGTAGACTACCAGGAAGCATGGAGCGTCCCGTTACTAGACGACCAAAGACAACATCTTTTCGTCCGAATTGTTGAGAGAGGGCAATGGCACAGGCTGCGTGGAAAAAGGTCGCACCGGAGATCCCTTCATGGCGCTGGATGTTTGGCATTGGGAAAGATGTTGTTACTGTCATTCGGTCGGAAGTGCTGTATACCGTATCACTACAACTTGCTGGACCCCAGGTGGGATGGCAAGACCTCCGGAGCCTTGATGTCCAATATGAGAGACTTTGTTCTTTCTTGCGCTCGTTGAACGATATGAATTGACGGAAAGTTGGCTGCATCGGAAGTGACTGTTGATAGTACAGGGCAGCCAAAGTTTGGATCATCGTGCCCCAGGTATATCCATCGAATTGGGCGTGTGCAATTCGGAAGACCAGACGATGCTTGCCACCTTGATGTCGAATAGCAACAAAGCGGATGAATGACTGTCCTAACTGACGCGATCTCTTGAGATCTTCTTCACAAAGTGTATGGGTGAAAGAATCCACGTCGTCATCAACATCAAGAGTATCATAGATAGGCTTGAACCCATCCAGAAGAACTTGCCAGAACCGACCATCTGCTTGAATAAATACTACACGTAGTATATCAAAATGATTGACAAGTGCTTTACACGCCCATTCTAGCCGGGCAAAGTCGACGTTGTGGGGGAGCCCGAAAATCCAAATCGGCAGTCTCCCGGGGGGGTCCTGAAGGGCGTCTATGACTGCACATTTTTGAAAGTCGGTGCAAGGAATGACGTCTTTGACAATACCTGTATCTTCGTACAAGAAGGGCTGGACATGATCTTGGAGGAATGTCTCGTGATCATTGGTCTTCAGAAACGAAAATGCCGGCTGGGGTTGCGACGCTTCATCTTCCTCCGCCTTCTGTGTGACCAATAAGGCCATCTGAGATAGACGAGGGGCTTTGAAGATTTGTGCCACAGTGAGTGAAAGGCCCTGTAGCCGTGCAGCTGCAACGAGCCGCATAGCAGCGATAGATTCACCACCGATACGTAGGAAGTTGCTGTCGGCGCTGACACTCGCAGGTTCCACACCGAGCACAGAGGACCAGAGGACTTGCAGATTCTTCTCCATCTCGGTTGATGGCTCACGATGCTTCTTTCCATGAGATTGGAGTTCCGCTAGCCTCTCCAAACTCTGCGCATTGCCTAGGTCGCGAAGAGCTCGACGGTCGGTTTTGTTTGTTGTCGTCATTGGGATTTGTTCGACTGGAATATAAGCGCCGGGTATCATACTATCATTATGTTAAGCATCGTATCTTTTGGATTAGAGAAGATGAGAGGAATGAAATCAACTTACTATTGAGGTAAGCGATGGATAAGCTTTTGCTCCAGGCTTTCCACGAGCTCGGTGAACGCGGATGGATTCTCTGATTTCCCCAGCCTATCAGTTAGGCTAATGAAGACGGCTAATAGTGGATTGCTATTCTGTGGTCTGATAATCTCGGCTGCAACCCCATCATAGACACTTGCATCTTCCAGGCAGACGCGAACATGGTATTCAACTTCTGCTAATTCGATTCGTTGACCTCTCAACTTGATCATTCCATCTTTCCGACCAATAAAGTCGAATGACCCGTCGGAGTTGTAGCGCAGAAGATCACCAGTCCTGTACAAAGTTCCCGATCGTCCTGGGTGCCCGGGCGTGCCTTGCAGGAGCCATGAGGGATCTTTGATATATGCTGCCGTGGTCTTCTCTAGATCTCCAAAATACCCTTTGCTGACTGTGGGGCCCTCAATGAGGAGCTCACCAATTGCCCCGATAGCGGCGAGGCGATCTGGACATCCTGGCTGGACCAGCCACATATTTGCACCATATGGCAGTCCAACATGGCTATTATGACAATTACTATCGAGACGAACAAACGACAGTGCTTGGGCACACTCAGCCGGACCGTATATGCCAATTATAGCCTCTGCTTGAGTCCAACGCACCACCTCAGACCTTTGGATAGGCTCTCCTCCCATGGCGAGGCATTTGATTCCTGGCATTGATGATGGATCCAATGAGCGAGCAACAGACGGGGTAAAGTATACATAGTCACACTTCATGCGATTGAAAGCGCCTGGGATATCATTCCTTCGTTCCGATTCCGACGGAATGCATAGACAGCCCCCGCAGATCAGGGTCTGCAGATGGTTGGACCATGAAACGTCAAAGTTGTATGAGACAAAATCAAATACCCTTGAAGTAGACCGAATATTCAAAATCTCCTGCTGATGCTTGGCAGCAGATGCAAAATTTCGATGAGTAGTGACTACACCCTTCGGGGTACCGGTTGAGCCACTGGTAAAAACAACTGTCCGAATGGGTCAGCATAGCCGTATGAAAGATACATACCAGACATACCGTATATTGTATCTGATGGATGCGCCTGTGGCAATGGAGCTGTACTGTGAACAACGGGAGAGTCAAGGAGGTGATAACGATCGACAATCAGCAGCGTTGCCTCAGAGAGACTACGAGCGAGGTCGTAATTCTTAGAAGATGTGAGAAGGAAGCTTGGATGAACTTGTTCTACGATTGATCGGAGTCGCGATTCAGGCTGTGTTGAGTCCATCGCAACACATGCAGCGCCGGCTTTCATTACCCCTAAAGCGGCCACCGAGTGCCACATGGACTTTTCAAAGCAGAGTGGAATAATCGTCCCTGCTCCGGCCCCAAGGGCGACAAGTTGAGATGCTAAAGAAGTTGAAAGAATATCCAGCTCTCTATAAGAAAGCTGTCCGTCCCACGAGCATATAGCGGGGGATTCCGGTTGCTGTTTGACAGTGTCGTCGATAAGTTCATGAACACACCTTTCACTCGCGTGAGGAACCGCCGCATTCCACTGCCACAGTTGCTTAATATCCTCTGGACTGACAACTTCGATGGACTCGACGGTGTCGGTGCTTAACATGGCTAACTGACGCAGCACATGTTCAAACTGTGATGCAATCCGTTCCATCTTCTCCACGTCCACAACTCTTGAATCAAAGCTGACCTCCATAGTCAGACTATTGTCTTCGGTTAGCTGACATAGAATCATTACTGCATTCGGATTGTAATCATCCAAATCATCGTTAGCAGAACCTATTTTTCTCTGGTCAAATGGGCCGTCGGTTATTCTATTATCACCGCTTGACTGAGTAGGCTGGACTACCAGAAGGGTATTAAATCGACTGCCCTGTTCGGTATCAGTATTGATGCGTCGGGTATCTAGCAATTCCGACTGTTCATAGGCGATCATATCAATGGACTGCTGCTGAATGGAGTTGAGAAAGCTTTCCACGTCTTGCTCCGGGTCAAGCTTCACGCGTACTGGGACTGCGTTGATGAGAGGGGCGATCATTCGATCAAGGCCATGCAAAAAGCCCTGCCGGCCAGTGACCAAGGCGCCGAAAACCACATCGTCAGTATCGGTATAGCGAGCAGTCAGGAGCGACCATGCGGCGCGTATAACTAGAGTTGCGTTAACAATCACAGATGGTGTCACAACCTAGTAGTCCGAAATTGCTTACTAGTTGAAGCCGTTGCATTCCGTTTAGGCCAGTGAAAGCCCACAAACTCACGCCTCACAGTGCTGTCAGCTTTGGGATGGTAGTCATCATAAGGTAGGGGTGGAAAGGGGACTGCTTCAGAGTTTGCAAATTGGTTCTTCCAATACTCTCGGGCCTTCTCCTGATCGATGGCCAAGATATGCTTAACAAAGGCCTGGAAGGGTGCAACGGGTGTGGGGTCTATCAGTCCTGCATACACTCTCGATACCTCCTGGATTAGAAGATTCAACGAATAACCGTCGTAAATCGCATGGTGCTGGGTAAGAAGACAGTAGGTGTCATGTTCCCCAGCATTTCCGACAATAGCTAGGCGAGTAAGAGAGGTTGAGAGGCCCATGGATCGTCGATCTTGCTGGATGTATGATGACACCGTATCACCCGTTTCCCATCTCAAAGGCTCGTTTACCTCAACCTGCACCAGGCCTTCTGTAGGCGTATCCACAATGCGGTAACGGAGGATAGGAGCTTTTGTTTGACTGACCTTTTCCCATGCTCTCTGAAGGCGAGGTATGTCGATGTTCTTTGTCAATCGAAGGGCAAACCGGGCAATATACGAAGTGTCACTCTTTGCTGTCATAGATAACAAAGACTTTTGCACACCGGTACAGGGAAAGACATCCTGGATCTCCGACTTGCTGATATCACATTGTTGAGCGATATAGTTCAGGGTCATTTCTTTGTCTTCTGGATGCCTTAACAAGGAGAACGGGGTAACCTCTACCTGATCAGCATCATCTCGATTTGCATCCAAGGGAGCCATTGCCTGCACCATGTCGCATAGTCGGGGCTGATTCAAAATATTTTGGACAGTCAAAGAAATGCCTTGACTGCGAGCTAAGGAAGCTAATCTCATTGCAGAAATTGAGTCGCCACCAAGTCGAATAAAACTACTATCGATAAATATTTGATTAGCTGGAACCCCAATCACTGATGTCCACCATTTCTGTAGCAAACATTCCCGTTCCGTAGCTGGAGGCCGGCCATTTGATTGCCGTCCTCCACCAAGTTGCTCCAATGTGAATTGTGATACAATCTCTCGCAGACGCCTGCGATCTGTTTTGCCACTGGGAGTCAAGGGCATTGGATTGATCGGGACAAACGTGACTGGTACCATATAC
The DNA here is from genome assembly GCA_028505775.1 of Aspergillus minisclerotigenes. NCBI lineage: Eukaryota > Fungi > Ascomycota > Eurotiomycetes > Eurotiales > Aspergillaceae > Aspergillus > Aspergillus minisclerotigenes. The sequence continues at coordinate 714,763 of CM053883.1, read as the reverse complement.
ATGGGTACTCGTGCTGCCATCTCATTCTCCAGATCACCCGCTATCTCGGAAATTCTCGTTGGGTCCGACTCGATAAAGGCTACAAGAGCAGCCCGCCCTGTCACTTCTGGGGTCCCCACTTCTGCAACAACGGTGGCCTCGATGGACATATCAATGAGGACCTGTTGGAGATTATGCTCAATCTCCCCCAGCTCTATCCGTTGCCCTCGGAGCTTGACCTGTGTATTCTTCCTTCCGATGAAGACCAATGTCCCATCAACTGGATCGTACTTGACTAGGTCTCCGGTCTTATATAACAGCCCATCTCTTCCAGGAACCCGACCGTTAGGAGATCCCCTGTGTAGCCAAGATGGGCTTTCAATGAATGCAGAAGCAGTCTTTTCCTCATCCATGAAATAGCCCTGTCCAACCAGGGGACCCTCAAGGTATAGCTCCCCAACGGTTCCAAGGGGCGACAGGCGCTCGCTCGATTGTGGGTCGACAACCCATGTCGATACACCGTATCCTTTGCCAATTGGAATCTTGGATGGAATGAGACTCGGGACCTTCCAATAGAGGGTGCCAACGGAACATTCAGCTGGACCATAGCAATTGACTGTAGTAACATGGGGAGTCCACAGCGCGAGATCATCATGTGTGGGGGATTCACCGCCGAGATATATATTGCGCAACGTTGGGACGCGACTAGGGTCAAGCCAGCGAGCTATAGATGGGGTTAAGAGGGTATCTGTCGCTCCGAAGCGGCGCAAACTCTCACTCAAATGGCTTCTCCTTTCCTCATCACTAGGTATGCATACTGTGCCTCCTGCTACAAGGGTAGGAAGCACGGCTCCGTAGGTTACATCAAACGAGGGTGCAGAAAAGTCGTACATTCTGGTCGAGGGGCCAAGGTTGAACACCGGTTGCTGATAGACGATGGCACTGCAGAAGTGGCGATGCTGAATGAGAACACCCTTGGGAGTTCCAGTGCTTCCACTTGTAAACACGGCATACAGCAGGTCCGATGGATGTACCAACGGTAGTGGGGTGGTCTTTCCACGTCCCTTAGATGCTAGGCGCATTGAATCATGGCTCACTACGATGACATGTTCTACCATGGAGCAGCCAAGTGGTTCATTCGATGGTGATACCAGCATTAAGATGGGTGTCACTTGTTGCACGATTGCGTGGAGTCGCGATGGCGGGAGAGCAGGATCTAGAAATACCCCAGCGGCTCCAGCCTTAACGACACCTAAAAAGGCAACGAAAGAGAATAGACATTTTTCAAAGTATAACGGAATAATCATACCTCGACCAACACCCAGATCTACGAGCTGATGGGCGAGCTGCGTCGATAAATAGTCAAGCGCTTTGTATGTCAATTCCCCATCCCAGGCCGAGATAGCAGTGGCTGTCGGCTGGGATTTTGCTGTATCTGAGATAAGATTATGGATACAGCGGTTGATACTCTCATATCTGTGCGAGTTCCATTGCCAAATTTGGTTCAGGTCTTGTGTTGTGATCATTTCGAGATCGTTGGTAGTAACTTGATCGACCTCATGTGATGCCACTTTTCGCAAAAGATGTTCAAAATGGTGCGCCATTGTACCAATCGTTGCACAATCAATTACCCTTGAGTCGAAAGTAAATTGCAGCTGGATTCCATTCTCCAACAGTGTGCAGCCCACTGAGAAGGCATAAGAGTTGAACCCACGGTAGCGATCTTTCTCACTTTGCGGTGACGACTCTTGGGGTAAGAATAAACCGCCCTCGTCCATTTTTGTTTCAGGTGGCTGGATCATTAGGAACGACTGGAATTGACAGGCCTGCTGTGCTTCGTCGTTGATCTTTTGAATCCTCGACAGCCCACTCTGCTCATACGGAATCATCTGTGTTGCTTGATTTTGTAAGCCAATCAGCATTGCTCGGATATTTTCATGGTCCTTCAATTTCACGCGAATTGGGAGTGTGGCAATGGTGGGAGCGGCCAATCTATCAATCCCTTGAACTGGAGCATTGCGGCCGTTGACGACAGTCCCAAAAACAACATCCGATGAATCGGAATAGTGAGAGCACACCAAGGCGAATACGAGACGTACTGTCGTCGACGGAGTAATGCCATCTCCTCTCCAACGGATGTCGCGAATGGAATGTTCCAAATTTGAACTCGGATGAGGCTCGTAGGCTGAATATGGCAGCGTGGGAAACTGTGATGCTTCGAGACCGGCGAACTGCGAGGCCCAAAAGTCAGACTCGGCCTTCTTATCCTGCCTGTTGATGTATTGTACGAAAGGCTGGAATGTGCTTAATTCACGAGAGGTTGTATGATGGTAGAGCGAGTCAAGGGTTTCCAAGACTAAACCTGTGCTTACACCATCGTAGATTGAGTGGTGCATAGTCAGCGCGAAGAAGAAACGACTGTTTTCCCCAGAAGATGTCGTGAATAAACTACATCGCATCAAAGGTGATCCCAGTGTGATCGGAATCTGCTTTTCCTTTTCGATATAGTCCTCAGCTCCTTTTGCCTCGGTCCACACGTTAGTTTCTTCGATTACTACCTGCACCAACCCTTGACCGGGAAGATCAACAATTCGCGTTCGCAAAATTGGAATCCTCGCCACTGTCTGCTCCCATGCGGCTTTGAACCGGCCAATGTCGACAGAAGAACGAAGCTCTAGGATGTTGCGACCTGTATAGTCCCCATCGTGCTTCGTCGTTAATGAGAGCAGGCCTTCTTGCAATGGTGTACATGGGAATATATCTTCGATGCTCTCTTCAGAGATGCCACACAGTGATGCGACTTGTTGTCGGGCCAATTGAATATCCACAGATTTATCCAACAGAGTGAAGGGAGAGGCCTTCTCATCCATGTAATTCGTCGTACTCTGAATAACAGTAGCCATATCGGCGAGTACGGGGTTCTCAAAGACCTGTGCCACTGTCAAGAGTATGCCTTGATCGCGGGCGAGCCCAACAAAACGCATTGCTTCAATCGAGTTACCAAGCCGGAGGAAGCTATCGTTCGCAGAAATGTTGCTCACTTCAATCCCTAGAGCAACCGCCCACAGGCTCTGGAGTTTGACCTCTGCTGGAGTCGTGGGTTTTCTTTGTTGAATTTCGGATTGCACCCGCGGAGTGAACGCAGAACCAATCTCCCGCAGTTTCTTGCGATCGACCTTCCCAGTTGGTCCAGTCGGAATGGCCGGGACGGGGATGTAGTAGGATGGAATTGCATAATGAGGGAGTGACTTTTGAAGTTTCTCATTTAGGCCATTTGTGATGGAACCCACCTCTTCTGTTACAATGAAGGCCACCAATGTAAGGTGGATGCCACCCTTCTCGATTATGCCATCAACGACGACTGGAAAGTCCGCTATATCGACACATTGACGAATATGGTGTTCAACTTCTTCTGGGGCTACTAGCTGGCCACGGATCTTGAGCTGTGCATCTTTGCGCCCGATGAATACCAGGTTGCCGTTGCTGTCATATCGAGCCAAATCGCCGGTTCGGTAGATCCTCCTCATTCGTCCTGTTTCATTTCCCTTCTGGCCATGGCAGAGAAACGTTGGGTTCTCACAAAACATCCTCTTGGTCAATCTTGGGTTCCCAATATAAGCCACTGCGCACCCTGGTCCCTCTAGAGCGATCTCTCCAATAGCTCCAAATGGCGTCAGACGATGATGATTGTACGGGTCAACCAGCCAGCAAAGAGGCAGATATTGAGAACCAATCAGTTCAGAAGGGCCCGCTATTACCCCCGTGTACCATGAAGGTAGAGTGGCAGGGGAAACTGAAGCTAAACTGCATTCAGCCGGTCCATACCAGTTGATAACATCGCACTTGCCACTCCACCTTTTCGCGTCTTCTTTGGTCAGGTTCTCCCCAGCTTGGACGAGTGTCGACAAAGTGGGTACCGCTTCAGGGCTAAGCAGTCTTCCGGTTGATGGGGTACAGTGAAGGACATTAGCTTTGAAACGATTGATCGCCCTGGGCATGTCGCTGAGTCGTTCGGATTCAGAGGGTATGCAGAGACAGCCCCCGTAAGCCATCGTTGACAGCGTTTCCACCGTGGCAACATCGAAATCGTACGACGCAAACTGGAACAAACGGGACAACGAGCTCATTGAGAATACCTCACCAGCACCTTGAATGTTTGCGCTCAGTGTTCGATGACTCCAAAGAATCTGCTTGGGTTCGCCAGTACTGCCAGAAGATATCAAGACAATGGCAGGGTCAGCCATCCCTGGAGAAGGGAGTGGATTGTATAAGATAGGTGACTCCAGCACCTCCTCGATAGTGAGACATTTCGAAAAGTGCTTCATCGCGCCAACTCGCGATGGTGAAGCTACAGCAAGCACCACGTCGAGGGTTCTGAGGACGGTGCCCACACGATGCTCTGGTACGGCGACAGACTGCAGCAAGCAAACAGCGCCAGACTTCAGGATGGCGAGCTGCATGATCGGAACCCACTTAGACTTTTCCATGCTTAGGGCGACTGTAGACCCTTTGACGATACCCAGTCCAAGCAACCTATGGGCGAGGTCTGTCGACAGTTCATCAAGCTCCCTGTAAGATAGCTGACCATCCCAGGCATCGATTGCAATCGAGTCAGGTTGCTTGCCTGCCACCGAAGAAATCTGATCAGGTACTGATACCTGGGGCTCTGCTGGAGCCTTGGAATTCTTTCCCCAAAACTGTGTAATGTCGAAATTAGATGCTGTTTGAACATCTTTGAGCTTTGTGGTTTCTGGGTCTGTGGTGCATAGCTGCCGAAGGACTGTCTCGAATTGAGAGGCGATGCGACGAATCTGCCTGTGGTCGAGAATATGATTATCAAAGCTGATGTGCAACTTCAGCCCCGACCCGATAAGCTCGCAAATCAACATCAACGGATACACATTAAATGGATCCGTTCCTCGAGTGTTAAGATTAGACGAGTAGTGTCGTGCCTTAAATAGCAGACTGTCATCTTGTAGACTCTTTCCTTCAACCACTGGTTGAATCACTAGCAAAGTCTGGAATAGCACAGAGTCAGTATTCTCTACAGCTCGCTGAATATTTTGCAGTCCGCACTGCTCGTGGGGTATCATGTTGATGCTTTGTTGTTGTATCTGACCCAAGAATGTCTGGATTGTCTGGTCCCAATCGATAGAGGCTGCAATTGGTACTGTCGCAATTGTTGGACCACTGCAGCGTTCGATGCCAGCCATATTCGCTTGCCGCCCACTCGTTGTGACTCCAAATACCACATTGTTGGAGGCCACATACTGCGCTTCAAGGATTGCCCAGGCTGATCGGAGGATGGTCGATGGCGTCATTCCAGCGCGCGGCCACTCGACTGAAATCGGATGATCAATCTCCTCGTTGGCCTGTGGTATGTAGGTTGAGGAGGGAAGGACAGGGAATTGCTGAAGCTCGGCGTTAGAAAGCTGGCCTTTCCAGAATTCCGTGCTGTCGTGGGGGTCAGTCTTTTGCAAATATTGGATAAAGTTGCGAAACGGTGTAAATTCTGCGCCACATTGACCGAGGTACTGATGTTCAAATTCATCCAGAACCATCTTTAGGGAGGCACCGTCGTAGGTACAATGGTGAATAGTGAGAATAAAGCTCCCTTCCACAATGGCCGCACGACAAAGTTGCGTCCCCATACCCATCGGCTCCTGTTCGTCTTCTCGCACATAAGTAGCTATGTCGGTGCCAAAGCGCCAGGGAACATTGTCAAGTAAAACCTGGACTAAGCCCTGACCCGGGAGGTCAATTATACGAGTTCTCAGGATAGGTAACTTCTGCAGGGTGGATATCCACGCTTGCCGTAGCCGGTCCGGGTTGACAGTGGGTTGAATCTCAAGTACACTTCGCGATATATATTGGCCAGGGTCCTTTTCGCCTAATGCCAGAAGGCCTTCTTGAAGAGCGGTACAAGGATAGATGTCAACGACCTGTTCCTCCGGTATCCTGCATCGGCGAGCAGCATACCTGCGACTATCCTCTTTGCCAACGCGTGGGCTCAAAAGAGAAAAAGGAGGAACATCTTCAATATATTTGGTTCCTTTTACAAGCCGCTTTGACATATTCTCCAGTATGGGGGCCTCGAATATGTCTGAAACTGTAAGCGCAGATCCATCGTTGCGGGCTAGGGAAACGAGGCGCATCGCCATGATAGAATCGCCTCCCAGGCGGAGGAAATTGTCTGTTGCATAGATCGAGTCGACGGCTACACCAAGAACCTCTGCCCACAGTTCTTGAAGCTGCTTCTCATTTTCGCCGGAGGGCTTCCTTGCCTTCTGCCGAGATGGCTGCATTGCCGCTAGCTGCTCTGTAGTGAACGAGCTACCGATTTGACGCAGACGTCGGCGATCAGTCTTTCCGGTCTTACCGACGGGGATCGTGGCCAGGGGAATGTACAGCTTTGGGATCATATAAGCTGGCAGCACTGTCCCCAGATACGCTTCAAGTTCGTCGACCGGCAACGCGGGTTTGCTTGCCATACCGCGGGAGCTAAAGAAGAGAGCCAAACTGTCCTTGTCGCTGAGTGATGGAGTAAAGATCTCTGCGACAGTTTTGACCTCATTTCTGCCCTTGAGAAACCCCTGCACGAAGCGCTCGATGTTCTCTAGATCAACACGTTGTCCTCGAAGCTTGCGTTGGGAATCCTGTGTTCGACCCACGAACAGAAGGGAACCATCAGAGGTATATTTGACGAGATCCCCGGTTCGATATAGGGTTCCGTCTCGCCCTGGTACCTTCCAATGGCCTTGATGCAACCAGGAAGGAGAAATGAATTGCTTTTCGTTCAGGGCAGCACCGCAGCTCCCTGCATAGCTGGCGACGATCGGACCCTCTATGAATAGCTCGGCGATTGCCCCGACTGGAGCAAGAATGTTAGGGTTTTTGGGATCAACCAGCCAGGTACAGGCTGCTTGACTTCGCCCAATGATCCCCGACTGCCATTTCCTGGGGTCGAATTTATATGAAGTCGCTACGCACGCCTCGGCTGGCCCATACCAATTGTACACGACATCGAGATATTCAGACCATTGAGAAGCCGTCCTCTGTTGCAACCTTTCACCAGCAAAAGTGATCTTCTTTAACAACGGCACATCCTTGGGCGTGGTGGATTCTGCAACAGATGGCGTCAAACAAATCCAATTGGCATTGTAGTGAGCGATGCTTTCGGACAGTCGATTTGTTCGTTCGGATTCAGATGGGATGCAAACACAGCCACCTGCAACGAGGACCGAAAGCGTTTCGACCGTGCTGACATCAAAATCGTATCCTGCAAATTGGAAAGCCCTGCTATTAGAATCAATCCCAAAGCATGTTTGCGCTGCCGCAATGTTGCTTGATAGCGTTTCATGACTCCATTGGATAGGTTTTGGTGTTCCAGTAGAGCCGGATGTAAAGAGTAAAAAAGCAGGATCAGAGGCATGGAGCTCAGGTAACGGTAGACCTGGGCTATCTTCAACGTGAGCTTTCATCAGCTCATCATGAGTAGTAACCGGCACCATGCCAGTAAACGGACAAAGGTGGGATGCGTTCGATGTTATGACAAGTGTTGGCTGCAAAGCATTGATAATTTGGCTAGCTCGTCGACCTGAAGTCGGTACAGAAACAGGCAACGCGATGCATCCGAGTTGAAGAACAGCGATCATGGTGATAGGCAGCCAGGAAGACTTTTCGAAGCTGAGCACCACGATAGATCCGGGGGCAACCCCATGCTCTCGCATTCGGCACGCAAGAGCGGTCGATCTTTCCTGGAGCTGTCTGTATGTGTGCTCGTTATCCCATGCGCATATGGCAATTTTCCCGGGTTGGGTAGCAGCCCGCTGCTTAATAAGAGATGTAACCAACTCAGTAGAGGCAGCTGGCAGATTACGGTTCCATGCCCAAATATCGAGCAGGTCCTCGCTGGTCATGGGGCTCAGATCTCTGAGTTTGACTTGGGCAAACTGCTCTGAGCACATTTGTCGCAATAGCTGCTCAAACTGCCGGGCCAGCCGCTGCACCTCGTCTTCCTCAATAGCCCCAGAGTCAAAGTTGATCTTGAGCTCTACACCAGATTCTTCCAGCTGACAGATAATCATCATCGCGTAAGAATTGTAGATCCCAATACTATCGCTCTGTCCATCCTTAGCTACTAAGACAGGTCCCCCTTGGCAGTGCGCTTCTAAAATACCTGGTAGCAATACGGTGTGTGCGCGGGAGAAAAGACCGCCAGGCTGCTGACTCTTTCCATGGTGAGCTGGCTGGATGACTAGTAGGAGCTCAAACTGTGCGGCTGCCTCAATATCCTCATTAATCCTCCTAATTTGCTGTAAGCCAAACTGCTCATATTCCGTCGTTTCTACCATCTGTCTCTGGATTTGCTGCACCAGGTCTTCGACGGTCTGGTCCCAGTTTAACTTCACTCGCACAGGAACTGTCGCAATAGTTGGTCCCGCGATACGTTCGATATCTAGCACAGGGGCCTGTCGACCACTGACAGTAGCTCCATACTTTACGTCGTCGTTATTAGTGAGCGATGCTAGGAGTATCGCGAGTGCAGACCGCACCACCGATGATGGAGTAGCACCGGTACGGGGCCACTGCAACCCAGTAATAACATGGTTGAAATCCAGTTTCTTCCTGGGAGAGTATTGGGAAGACGGAAAAGCAGTTGCATCGGAGCCAATGAGCTGATCACGCCAAAACTCTATGGCCTTTGCGGTGTCCATAGCCACCACGTGCTTGACAAATGGCTGGAATGGAATGGGCGCTGAGAAAGCTTGAGTCTCCCGAAACGCCATTTCAACAGTATCCAAAATGAGCCTTGTGGTCCACCCATCGTATATCGAGTGATGGATCATTAATAATAGACGGGGAAATTCATCTTGAATTATCCCGGCCCGACACAGTGGTTTCCCCAAATGTGAGGCCTGAGAACTGGTGTTCATCAAGTCACGAATACACTCATATCGAAGCAGTGTCATCGGTGTCTTCACTACAACCTGAACAAGACCTTCTCCCCGTAACTCGACAATCCTAGTGCGCAGGATAGGCATTGCCGCAACGGTGTCTGTCCAGGCCCTGTCGAGCTGCGTCATATTAATGTCTTCTGGCAGGTCAAAAACAGTGCGTGATGTATGGTCTGCGCTAGCTTCTCTTGCACTGATGGCCAGCATCCCTTGCTGTAGTGCAGTGCATGGATAAATATCCTCAATTTCGCCGAACTCTACTCCACACAGTGTGGCAGCTTCTTTACACAAGTCCTTCTTGCTTCTCCTCCCCGTCAACAGGGAGAATGGGAGCACAACCTCGCTCTGCCCAACATTTTTGACCTTGGTTGCTAATTCGTTTAGAATGGGAAACCTGAACACATCTGCAACCGTTAAAGACAACCCTTCCTTTCGGGCTTCTGCAACCAGATACATAGCGGCAATCGAGTCTCCCCCGAGGCGCAGAAAACTATCACTTGTGCTGATTCGATTAACCTCCAGTTCTAAAACTTGAGCCCAGATGTGCCGTAGCTGTCTTTCCGTGTCGGTTGTCGGCTCGCGATACTCGGCGGGGGATACTATGGTTGATTGGAGCTTGACAATTTGGTTCCAGTCCAGAGCATTGCCCATTTCCCGTAGTCGCCGTCTATCAGCCTTGCCAGTTGAGGCCACAGGAATGACGTCGACCGGGAGATACACGGTGGGAATCATAAAGGAAGGTAATACTTCACGCAATCCGCCTTCCAACTTGTCTATCTCACGCTTGACCCATTCTCGATTATCTGGTTGAGTCTGAACAAACAGAGCCAACGACGTGGTGTCGGACCCACGCGGCATAACTACGTCTGCAATCACGGACATATCTTCTTGTAGACATGCACGGACATGATGCTCAACATCACCAATCTCCACCCTTTGGCCTCGGACTTTGAGTTGTGTGGCGTCTTTGCGGCCCATAAACATCAGCCGCCCGTCTGATTTGTATTTGACCAAATCCCCTGTTCTGTAAAGTCTGCCTCGTCGACCAGGAACATTGCTACTTCCTTCCAGGAGCCATGGAGGGTCATTGATAAATGCGGCAGCACTCTTTTCGGGGTCACCCAGATACCCCTGACCGACTAGAGGCCCTTCTAGGAACAGCTCTCCTGTCGCCCCTGGGGTGGCCAATCTGTTGCTGTCGTTGACATCGACAATCCATGTGCAATGACCAACTCCCCTGCCAATATCTGGTCGGCCTTCAAAATGTGGACTAAGCAGGGAAAAGGCACATTTAAATGTACATTCCGTTGGACCATATGTATTTAGTAATTTTACCTTGTCAGCCCAGCGAGTGATGTTGTCTCGGTATGGCATCTCCCCACTCAACAAAACCGTTTCGAGGGTAGTCGGAATGGGGTTTATAGTGCGTAACACAGTAGGCGTCACATTAATCAATGTGGCTCTGAACGCAGTAATTGCGGCGGACAGATCGTTCAGCATATCCTCCTCGTTCGCAATGCAAATGCATCCTCCAGCGCAGAGCGTGTGCAAAAAGTTACTCCATGCGACGTCGAATGAATAGGGAGCGAAGTCAAAAACGCGTGATTTTGAATCAAAACCCAGCTTCTTGCCTTGGTAATGGACGGCGCTACGTACATTCGCATGACTGATGCATGCGCCCTTAGGTAGACCTGTTGTTCCACTGTCGGAATCAGCGTTTCTTTCTCTCTATCGCATAACTTGGAAGATACATACGATGTAAAGGAGATATAAACTATATCAGATGGGAAAGCGACCGGAAGTTCGTCCGTCGGCTCCACAATCTCGTTGTCGAAAAGCGCATCATCCAGCTGCAGGATGAGTGCGTCCGTCAGGCCAGATGCTCGGGTGGTATGCATTGGCGACGAGATAATGACTCTCGGTTGTGTCTGTTGCACAATCGATCGCAATCTCGTGTCTGGTTGCGTAGCATCCAGCGCAACGGCAGCACAACCCGCCTGGATGACGGCCAACATGGCCACGCAGGTCCATCGCGATTTAGAAAATAGCAAGGGAATACTGGACTGTCGAGGAATTTTCAAAGCAATCAGACGTTGAGCCACCCGGTGAGACAGCGCATTCAACTGAGAATACGTGAAATCGCCATCCCAGGCGCACACAGCCAAGGCATCCGGATGATGGACGGCAACAGTTGCAATCAGATCATGCACGCAGCCTGGGACAGTCTTCGGGACTTCAGCATTCCAACTCCAGATTTGATCAAGACCCAGGATATGCGACTTCATGGCGAAATGAGATTGTTTCTTGGAACAGGTAGAGAGGGAATTGGTCAAGGATTTCTGCGCCAATAACTAGTGCAGAAGAAAAGAAACCCAAAAGGTAAGAGTTGCTGGCGGAACCCATCGAGGCAGAAACTTACGTGTCAGTTTTACATACCATTAACCAACAAAAATGATAAATCGCTTACATTGTTTTCCAGATGCCAAAGCAACCTATAACCGGCTTGGAGTGGCCATCTTCACCGTATTTCCTGAGTAATCAAAGTCACCCTGTGCATGGCGTTTCACGGGAAACTATCCCCGGTATATATATCCTCACTCGCTTGTCGACCATCTAGAAACCAGCGTCCACATAGCAATTCCTCATGTTTCCGTCTTTGGATTTCTCTCGTTTCCACGACCCCTCTCAGCGGGAGGAGTTTTGTCGCCAATTCGTCTCAACATTGAAGAAGTATGGATTTGCCAAACTGATCAATCACGGGATTTCGTCTGCACAGATTGACCTGGCGTTTGCAGCAGTTTGTTTCCACTTTCCAATCCTCCGATGCGTATAGACTTACTTGATCATAGGCCCGCCGCTTCTTCCAATTACCCTTGGAACAAAAGTTAAAATCACCTCATCCTGCCACCGCGCATCCACACCGAGGCTTCAGTCCGGTCGGGCTGGAGAACATTGGAGCTGTCTCCGACTATGGCAGCGCAACTGGGTCTCCTTACCTCAAAGACATGAAGGTGATTGTGTCTCACCTCGAATGAATATTTTATTCTAACCCCTTTCTAGGAATCCTACGACATTGGATCCGAGTATGACCCACTTTACAAGAACATCTGGCCACCCGAGGGAGTGGACGATGCCTTCCAACCGACCTTCACTGCATTCTTCGAAGCCGGCTATCGCGCCGAATTAACCATCCTGAAGGCGCTGTCAATCGGACTAGGTCTACCTGAGCATAGGCTTGGACAGCTCCACGCAGACCAGACCAATGAGCTGCGCATCACGCACTATCCTGCGGTCGCCCGAGGGGAATTTGCGCATTCGACACGTATCGCTACGCACACCGACTTTGGGACGATCACCCTGTTATTCCAAGACGCAGTCGGAGGATTACGTGAGTTCCTTTTTTTCTTTTTCTTTTTCCGTGCATCTCTCGGGTTATGTTGGTCATGTTGTGGTGTTAATGCAGGTGACAGAAATGGAGGTTCCACCGCATAGTGGGCAGTTCGCGGACATCGAGAGTGGAGGGCCATACGAATGTATTTTGAATGTGGGGGATTGCCTGCAGAAGTGGACTGGGTTGCACAGTGCGCGCCATCGAGTCCATCTTCCCGATCAGTCCAGGGAAGAGCAAATTAGTGGAATAGTGCCGGAGCGCTTCTCGATCGCGTACTTTGCCAAACCTGACCGGGCTGCGATCCTCCGACCACTCCTGCTGGAAGGTGTCCCCGAGGAGAAATATCTGACAGCCAATGAGTTTCAACACATGCGGATTGCGGGAACATACTGAAGAAAGAATGAGCCTGATAAATGTATATGATTGGGCGTGGTTATGCAGGAACTCATCACATTCCATAGTTCAGCTGTGATTCACCCAAGATTCAGCCAGCCAAGATCTACCAGAAGTAAGCCAGAAGGGAATACAGTAAAACCTCTTTATAAGCAACTCCGATATAAGCAATACCTCGATATAAGCAATCTACTAGGTTGTCTCCTATCGTTTCCCATACAAAACTGCAGAAAACCTCGATATAGGGAACTTTCAATAATCTGCTCAGTCTTCCATACAAAATTCCTTATAACGAGATATAGTGGGTCTAACTAACCAATCAAAAAATTTACTAAAATAATTATAATCACGTGTATATTTCTCGGGAAGACTAATCTACACTTCCCAGTAATAACGAAAATATATATAATCAGTAAATTATAAGAATTCTATTATTTTATCTCGTCTTCAGCCTTTTTAATAAAGAATTTAGAAAAAGTCTATTAAGAATACTATATAATATTACTTTTAATACTATATCTATACTTTGGAAAGATTTATATAGTGATTTTAATATAAGCAATCCCTCGATATAAGCAATTTTGGAAGCCAGCTCAATTCATTCCTTATATCGAGGTTTTACTGTAGTGTATCAATAGTGCATACTCTGGCCTTGTTTTGAACAAACATGTGGGCCTGTCAAGCTGGAGACTCCACCATAACCTGCATGATCTAGACATCCTCCTTACGCCAGCCACATTACAGAGTAACAATACGGTATGACCAACCAAAATATACTGATTGCCATTACCACTCGAAAAGTAGACCCTCCTCTCATCTCAGTTCCCATTCACACTCCAACAATGGAGCATCACACTTGGGCATTGTTTGTGGACAAATTAGACTATAAAGCAGTTTTCGGTCTTTTGTTGACCATTATTATCGCCGTCGTCACGACTCAAATCCTGCATGTTTATACCAAGTGCTGCCCTGGCATTCCCTCCATTCCTTTTCACATCTCGGTTTACGATGCATATCGCCGTGTGTCTGAAATAGGTTTCCACAACTCTCGTCTTCGCCCCGTGCTGGAAACCCATGGCGCCGTCAATATCTGGAACTCGGGTCAATGGGCGGTTCTGGTGACTAAACCAGAGTACGTGGTCCGTATTTTACGCAATGAGCGCGTTGTGGCCAAAGGTGGCTTCTATGGGAAAGTCCCTCATAGTACATTAGCGGGTCTGTTTGGCGAGAACATCATTGACTCTCATGGGGAGCTTTGGAAGCAGTTCACAGGGATCATGAAGCCTGGTATTCAGCGCGCTCATAGTATCTCCTCTCTCAAGGTGGCATCGTCTAAGCTTATAGCGACATTTAAACGAGAGCAACAGCATGCGCCGTCTGACCGCGGGGTGGTTATCAATGACATAATTGAACGATGGGCGATTGACGTGTTTGGGGAAAGCTTCTTTGACGTTGATTTTGGCGCCTTGAATGGCGGCACTGTTCGGGCTCAGGATGCCCTTCTGGCCATCCTCTGGAACCTGGGAGGACATCTCATTCACCATTTCCCAATGTTTGAAAGAATCGGCTGGCCTCTACGGCCAACAAGGCCCCACTGTTTTTCTATGATCCGAGAGCTCGAGGAGGCACTGATCGACATAACAGAGAAGCTCAAATACCCCGAAACACCGCCGGATCGATTTGAAAAGCTGATCTATCGGTTGAAGCGAGCCCGCGATGATGGGCTCATGACGGACTTCCATTATCGCTCGAATCTTAAAATGATGTTCTTTGCTGGCCACGAGAACGTCAAGTTTGCATTTATAGCAACCCTGTGGGAGCTTTCTCAAAACCCTCAAATGCAAGAAAAGTTATACCGGGAAATTGCAGCACATATCACTTCTTCGTCTGACGGGGACGACCTCAAGAGCTTGCCCTATCTCACCGCTGTACTCTCCGAAACGTTGCGCCTCTACCCCCCAGTAAGCCAGTTAATCAACCGCAAAACTTTGGAGCCAGTCTATCTAGGAAACGGCATAACCATTCCCCAAGGAATGTGGGTGGGATGGACGGCATATGGCGTCCATACCGATCCAAATACCTGGGGACCTACCGCCCACGAGTACCAACCAGAGCGATGGGGGGATGATGTGCATGCCATCCAACGAGCGATTAGCCAGCAACAGGTTCGTGGGAGTTATATTCCATTTAACGCTTGGACTCGCAGCTGCATCGGGTCTGAGTTTGCATTGTTACAACTCCGGGTGACTCTTTATGAAATTGTCCGTCATTTCGAAATCACTAGTGCGCCAGATTATCGTTATTCGATTAAGGGGGTAAGTTCCAACCTGTGCACTTGAGGCAAAATATATTGGTATAACTACTGACCCGAAAGCAGAACGCTTCTCTGGAGCCCTATAATTGTCGATTGATTTTCAAGGATAGATTATAGACTATAGAAGTTTCTTATCGCTTATAACCGATCAAGTTGCCAAACGATGTCGTCCATGTTTACCTGTCTGGCATATGGAGAGGAAACGACACCGCTGGGAACCCTTAGAATCTCAATGACATCGTGCCAGGTAGTAAAAAGAGCACCATCTGGCCGTGGTTTCACCGGAACTGTAGAGTAAGTTTCGTGGCGCGCTGCCACTCTGCGGTTAATACACTGCATTCTAGACTCTCCAGAACGTCAGAAGGATATTCTGAGTCAAATTAGTCTGTAGACATTCCGCCACTCAAGAGAATGACACAAATGATGTCTCCACCTTGGCCCCGTCCTATGTGCACGCGCGGGCTGCAGAAACGTCACAAATACAGGGTAAAATAGGGGAGACTCGTACTTCATCCCTCTTTTCACCTTTCCTTGCATGAAGGTATGCCAGCCAGCCATGCTGTGGGTAAAAAGCAAGATGCTGCATAATACACATATAGACAGCCAATCGGTTCAATGTCGCTTACAAACAATGATTGACCATACCGTATATCTCGTTAAAGACATAAAACCCCACTTACTATCTGCAAAATAGCCAGCTGAACACCACATCTCAATCCATCCACCATGACTATTTCCACACAAGCTCCCATCCACCTCACCTTTGTTGGTGGAGGCCATCTGGCACAAGCCATCATCAGTGGCATCCTCTCCTCTACTAATCCCTGGGCCCTAAAATGCAACATCGCAGTAACTGCCCGACGGGCCGAACATGTCCAAGAACTGCAATCCCGATATCCTCAACTTCTGGCCACCGACAACAACCTGGATAAACGCATCTGGCAAGACGCCAGAAGATCACACCGAACTTCCGCCCAAGACAGTACAACATCCCCCATCCTCTTTATCTGCACACGCCCAGCAGATGTCCCCACCGTCTCAAAACAGCTAGCGCCCACCCTCGAGTCATTGGATCCAAGTGTCCGTCCTACCATTGTGACAATGTGTCCTGGAATCACCGTCAGCCAGCTCCAAGACTGGCTACCGACAGGGACAGCGATTGTCCGGTCCATGCCCAACACACCCGTTGAGGTCAGGCAGGGTGCCACCGGTCTCTTCGCATCAGAAGATGCCACGCTTCGCGTGAATCATGTCAAAACCGTTCTAGAGGAGGTATCGCCCCTCGTCACTATCGTCCCGGAAGAGTCGATGCTAGATGTTGTTGCGGCTGTGTCGGGGTAAGACATTCTTTTCTATTATACCTAAACCAATCTTCGGTCCTATTGACTATGCTATGCATAATAGATCGGGTCCCGCGCATTTCTTCTTCGTCATCGAATCCATGGTCGCTGCAGCAGAGACTATGGGTCTTCCGAGGGAGGCTGCTGAGCCCCTCGTTATTCAATCTTGTCTTGGTGCTGGGTATCTGGCTAGTGCGTCGTCGAAGTCCGTCGCTGATTTGCGGAAAGAGGTCTGTGTTCCTGGGGGAAGTACGGAAAAGGCGATTTCGCATTTGGATCAAAATGAGGTTCAGAAATTGTTTAAAGTGGCGATTCAGAAGAGTTTGGATGCGAATTTGAAAATGCAGTTTTGTTAGCTTTTATAGTAGAAGTAGATAGGGGATAGCATTTGATACTGATGCACAAGCCGTCCATGTTTGGATCAAATACAACCTGGACGCTCGTGGTGAGCTATTAGCCCAGAAGAGGTTGGATATCAGCCAATCTGACCCGGGATACAATGGAGTGTATCAGATTCCAGGTTCTTTGCTTGATTACTTCGAACACATGGTGCCTAGGCCAGTTGTTCGTTCTCCAAAGCATGGGTTGTGGGATACATGGCAGTCACCTGCTGCATAGTGCCATATTACGCTCTTATACACATTTTATTCCTTGTACTCGGTGGAGTCTTCAATACTGGCCCAATGATGACCTTCGCTGTCTGTTCGGTACAAATATAATCCGTGTGAATTTATGTATCCAGCATGGTATCACACTTGGTCTGCCCTGTCTGACTGTTTCAGGCATATTGTGAGCGATCCTTCCATCCAGGTCGAAGGTAATCGCCATCAAACAGAGGATCAAAAGCTGATCGATGCACACCCATCACTTTCCAGGCTACATCAACCCGTCCTCCAGCTTCATCCATAGCCCACACGCTGAGTCCGATAGTATTGTTACCATTATAGTCAAGGATGCCAGGAAATACTAGGGAGATTGTCAGTTTCAATTTTGTTGCATATTAGAACTTCTTGGACTTACCAGGGAAAGTTGTTTCATTCGAAATGTAGGGCAAGGTTTTTGCAAACTGATAACCATTGACGTATAGTTGAGCCCGTAGCTTTGCCTTCTTCTCAGTGCTTAGCTGGAAAGCCAAGCTGGCGTCGTAACCTTCAGGAATATTCAACGGGATAACGGTACGGTAAAAGCGCGCATCAGCGCCGGCAAATCCGTCCGCAGGGCCACCTGACTCCCAATCATTGTCACCAAAGCCAGGGAGATGCCAGCCAAGACGCTCTGCATGAAGGCCGCCTTCGTTGTACGTGCCACGTACTGGTTCAAGCAGATGGTTTCCGCCGGCATTTCCGGCCACTTTCCACGAGATGAAATTAGTAGGCGAGCCATCTGCAGCAATCAATGTAGCATTAAGAATGCCTCGTGGGTCTGGCGCGGCATCACGCTGCTCCTTGCCCATTGTATCCTGAATGACAAATAGGACATTACCATCTCCTGTATTGAGCTTGACGTCCTTGAAAGATACCTCTAGCTCGCCCGTTTTGTTGGCCATTGAGCCCAGCCAGGACCCGAGGAATTCGCCGTTGACATACGCAGAAAAGCCGCTGGCAAGACCGCCAATGACACGAAGATAAGCACCCGAGGGCATACGCTCTTCCGAGGCGTTGAACCTTCCTCGCCAGAGAATGTTACCCGCTTGGTACCCATACTCGTCAGCAAACAGAACGGGGTAGGTATCGGGAGGAACGAAGTGGGGAGTTGTCATATGGTTTGCATCTGTGAGAGGTTAGTCAAAGAAGCTTAGATAAGAGTGACCGATCCATCACTCACCGGTCCATTTGGAGTCGTCATAATCCACCAACCTCTCGGGAAGATTCTCTGCCACCTTCCAGTTGGTAAGTGGCGGGAGCTCTGCGAGAAGGCTATCCGCCGTAACTTCGGGGGCGGGAAGGCTCCCAACGAGAGTTCCATACTTAGACTTCGTGATCTTCAGCTTCGAGCCATTGAAGGAGACATTGTTTACGTTCTTCGGTGCCCAGATCTCGATGTCAGTTTCTTCGTCCCAGTCACCCGTGACATAGATGGTATCGCCGTCGATCTCGGCCGTGCGGATGAGATAGGGTCCGTGGACAAGGACTAATGCGCTTTGTTAGTACATTGGGATCGTACATTCTCATAGCATGGGGGCACAGTTACCCGTAGAATTCTCCCATGCAAGTGGGTTATTATTCAACGTAGGAGCCCAGAACTTGTAAGCAGACTGGCGATCTACCACCACGGCTTCAACGTCATGGTTATAATCAATAACCGTCTTCTCATTGCCTGCACCAACGCTGGTCACCACACCATATCGAGTCGTCGTTACCGTCTTGTTATCGGCATTTCCGGTCATGACTTTGCCGGACTTTGCGTCTTTAAGTAGGAATTCCCCTTCTTCGCCCTCCGGAGCCCAGAATACAACTACCTGACGGTCTCCTAGGTCAGCTACCGTGAGGATCTCCAAGGTCGTGTAAGTGATCTTCTTTCCGGACGAACCGATGGGGAAGTCTGTGGCCAGGACTTTAGATTCCGTTCCATTGATAGTAATGGATCCTTTAGTTGGGACTGTGAGGTTTCCAATATCGGTGGAGACGTGCAGCCGGAATTTGGTCAGTTCTGTGGAAGGAGAGTACTCATGGCGGGTGACATAAAAGGCAGACCCAGTGTCTGGATTGCGGAGCTCCGTTGTGAAGATATCCTGGTCCGTAGCATACTCGGTGCTATTCCCCACTCGTTCCACCTTGGAGAAATCGCGGGCAACCCGCATGAAAAGACCAAAGAGCTTGGCTTCATTGTACTTGTCGCCAATCAAACGAGTCTCGTGAATGGGCGCCGAGTAGTCATAACTGGTGCCAACTTCAGGAAAGCCGATATTACCCCAATTGGTTCCTCCATAAAGCATATAAACATTGACAGCTGTCACCTTCTGGGCCAGGTTGTGACGGAAGAAAAGGTTCACCCAGGCGGGCCCCATGTTATCCTTACACCCGCCCTCAGGCCCATCCCATGGGTTGAATGAGCCTCCCTGGAACTCCATGAGAAAAGAAGGCTGAGTCCGCGACACCTCATCAAAGTGAGTGTAATAGTCAAATACGGTGTAGGGTTCAACCTGCCCATTGACTGACAGGCATTGTGCCAAGTTGCACGTCCAGCATGCCGGATAGTGATCGAGGCCGTACAGGTCGACCTCACCACCTACGTTGCCATAATCCTTTGACCAAGATCGAGTCCACATACTAGGGTTGTTGGCAGTGAAAGGGACATCAATGTCCCAGCCTCTGTGCTTCTCTTCAAGTAGCTCCATGTAGTTGATGGCAGTATGATTGGGTGTCTTCAGGTCAGGATCAAGCCACTGAACGCCATATTCATTCTCGATCTGCCACAGGATAATGGGCCCTCCGTTCGTGATGAGATATGGACGAACGTATTCCGCAACAGCTCCAGAGTATCGTGTCCAAGCCCTGGTGTACTTCTCGCTGTCGTCGCGCAGGGCTCCGTACTCCCCAGTAGTCAGCCAGCCTGGGAAGCCTCCGCCGTTTGCTTCGGCGTTGCTGTACGGACCAGGCCGGTAGATGATGTAAAGACCAAGCTCCTTAGCAATCTCAAAAGCTTGGGCAAAGTTATGTGCCCCTGTTACAAAATCTAAGGTCTCATTATTCGGGGCATGCCAGCCCCAATGTTCGTAGAGCCCAATTCCATTGAAGCTGTTTGGATCAGAACCAATCTCATGCGAAGGCGCGGCATTGGGGTTGTACATACCCAGCTGCCTTGATCTTCTCGAGGACGTCTCTCCATAGCTCGGGCACAGGGATACGCCACAGGTGCAACTAATTGAAGTGTTAGCCAATTCTATCTGATTAAGTTACAGCTAGAGTTATTCACTTCACCCGACCAAAGGAACAGTCTCTCTCCATCAACAATGACACTGTAATGGTCCCTGCGTGGTGTGTGAGCTTCAATTGTCCGCCCGCAAGTAGTAGAGCTCTATAACATACCATTGGACAACCTGGTTCAGACCATTGTCGTGTAAGGGCCAGTCTTGAGCCGTTGCTAGGCCAGCAATCGCTACAGCACTGCTAACAATGTGCCACAGCCTCATGATCGCAGAGTTAACCTTTCAAATCAGCAAGACCTGAACAAAATCTGCCAATGAACCTGGATAATCCTTTATGACAATCGCTTGAGTTTGACGAGGGCGCGTTCGTTTAGAATTATTTATAGTCCACCTGAGCAGACATGATCATCTACGGAAATACCAGGTCTATCATTTCCCCGCGGCTCGATTTCCCCGGATTTCGACTTTCACGAGTGCAGTTCCTGAATGGCATGATGTATTTTGGGGTTAAGCGAATGGGATTTAGGACACCTGTCTGGCGGTGTCAGGGCATATTGGGAATATCCGTCTGGGCCTTCTACGCGAATAGGGTGATCCATCATTTCCGACGGCAATCTTCCTCTTCGATATATCCGTCGGGAAACTATTAATTAGCCCCTGAGCTAGTTGGGTCACATGCGCTGCTCCTTTTTCTACATCGTTCGGGCTTGGGTAGCTCGGCATATCATTCTCTTACGGAGTTCACATGGTCCCTGGAAGGTGTCAATTGGAAGTTCCTCAGCACTGTGGTCTTGCTGTGCAATTTCTTTTATATTACTATTCTTTACGATTCCCGTGGTACGCCAGGAACTAAATCTCTTTCTGTATGGTACATGTACGACTATGTATATATGTATGTACCTCGTTGGCCGTAACGAAGTCCAGTTGAAATATCGCTTTTACATATACTAAACAACAGCATAGTGCACACAGATGATATTATAATCGCAATTACAACTAGCAAAATAGCAAATACATTAGCCCAAATCTCAGTCCCACAAACACAACAGCACATATAGTCACATCAATAAAGAGAGCCAAAGATGGACACGCTATCATAAGCCTGGCCGCTTGGATCAAACATGACGTTACTCTCACAGGAAGACCCTAACACAGCATTATCTTTCCACGCAGGCTCCCAATAGTTGAGACCCGTCGCAGCTGGTATAGCCTTGAGGGTATCAGCCAGTCGTTGGAGATACGTTATCTGACCGGCCGGGCTAAGAGGAATATCTAGCTGATCCTGCGGAAACGGGTATTCCGGGTTAGAGCACTGCGTCGGCCAGTTCGTCTCCACAACCTGGACCTCTTTCTGGTACTGCGTTGCCAGACTGTTCAGAGACTGTGTCAATGCATCCATCGTGGCACCTTCACCCCAGAAGGGATAGAACGAAACAGCGATGACATCCCAGTCGTCGACAGTCAGATACCCGGTGTTCAAGACCAGGTCGTAGAGCCAATGCTGGAGTTCAGAATTCCATCCATGGGCAAGGTGAGTCACGACCTTGGTGTGTCCTCCCAAAGAAGAATTCTTCACAGCACTTGCAGCAGTCTGCAGAAGTCGGGCGAGGTTTTCTGGATTCGTGTAGTAACCGGTCGGCCAGAGTAATCCTGATGTGATCTCATTGCCGATGGTGATTGTCTCTGGATAAAGGTCCTCTGCCGCAAAGGTTTCGCACACCTCGCTTGTGTAGTTGTATAATTGGGTTATGAGCGATTCGATGTCTTGTGGCCAACCCGTGGGGATGGCTTGTTGGTCTGGACTGGTCCATGTGTCGCTGTAGTGAAGGTTAAGACCGAACAATAAGCCCGCTTTGTTCGCCCGTTGCGCCAGCTCGAGGTTGTACTGTATTCCATAGTCGCCGTCAACCGTCCATACACGTTGGCGCACCATGTTCACGCCGGCCTCCACGAGAATATTCTCCAGAGGCATTTCGGTGCCTTGTGCGTTCTTGTAGACGACTCCATTGTCACGTTCCTCCACTATAACTGAAGACCAGTCAACTCCGACATACTGCAGGGGATCTGCTCTGGATGCGAGTTTGCATGTGGATGAGGCAGAGGCAGTCGATAACGATGAGACAGCCACCGCTGCAGTTATTGCCTTGAGCATGGTCTGCATGATGAGTTTTGGTAGAGCATAAATTTGTGAAGGGAAAGCTCAAGGGGTGTTGCAAATAGACTGGTAGTAGGTTTGAGGGGTGATTGATATTTATATTGCTATCAATAGAATATCCAAGACACAACCTTCCTTGTTGCGAGAAAGTATTTTCTTCCAGTGCTACTGATATACATTTAAGTTAGAGATTGGCTGAAACCGGCTAACCTGGTAAATATCCGGCTTATGGAGATCTGAGTAAGAACAATCCCTAAATCTAATAACACTGAACGACCGGTGAGCGTCTTTTCGCCACCAGTGCCAGCCGAACCATATAATTTAATCTAGTTGGAACGGCCTAGTGGGGTTCGTGAACAATGTGGATTGCCAAGGCACTTCGGCTATGCTAGGCGATATTGCAGGTCGGCATGTTGATATCGCGCATTCTCCCCCTACTATACACGGAAAAGCTCCACCAACCGGAAGAAGGGCTTGGCACGGAAAACTGAACGGTAGGTAGTGTTTTCCCCCGCGAGATAAAATGCTCCCGTTAGGGGGTGTGTATTTCAACTGACGAGGTATTTCAACTAGCGAGGGGAATATCTGATTGGCCAGACAGGTGACCACCTAGAGCTATACTATTTTAAGTCTAGTACTCTATATATATCTATATAAAAGTGGATCTATTACAGTCACGTGTATTATTTCTAGTATAAAAATTGGTTTTAAATATTCCGTGAGATAAAGTTTTGCGTATACCAAAAGATTTATTAGTAAAATAGTTAGATATTCAGGGCATAGTGAAATTTTATATAGGGAAACCAAAAATATACCTGTGGCCACTATCACCTCGCGGGGTGTTTCGACTCACAGGGTTTCACCTCGCGGGGGAAAACAGTATAATCGGAGTAGATGTTGAGTAGGTCCAGGGAATTGCCTGATTTTTGAGAAGTTACCCAACCTACGTGGATGTGATATTCGGATTTCCATGACCAGGGGCTGTATATGCATAACCAAGTACCTAGGATATGTACACTCCTACCTCTCTTTTCGATAACCATTGGTAAGAAATGCGATATGAATCAACAGGAAGCGTCAATACTCTCCGCAGAAACAAGTTGCATAATCTCATTATCCTTGGCAATGAGTAACATATCCTCACCACCCTGGTGGAACTCCGGCCAAGCAAAGTAACTCTCTTTGTTGGGGTTAGCAGCAGCGTCACCAATCGCAACACGGCCAGGTCCCCGTGTAGGGTCTTCAGCAAATGAGAGCCACAACGCCTGCATAGCGTAGCTGACCTCCCACTCGAACTTGGTAGACCGACTGCGGTATTCATCGTGCGTACCGAAAAGCAGCGGTAACTCTGAGCTATGATAGGCTCCAAACCAAGACAGAGGGGAGACGTTGGAGAAGTTTCCAGCGTACTGGTAGCGATATGTTGGTAAGTCTCCTAGGTTTCGGTTCTTCACTTCGTTGTTGACGGGGCAAGAGATGATCTTTGTTGCAGTCGCAAGTGCAGCAGCTCCGGGTCCGTCGGGGGTAAATGAAACGAAACCGGCTCCTTCATTTGTATTGCTACCAATGATCATGGGCTATCGAGATATAGGGACGATTAGTATCTTTGTTGATGAAGAATAAGGACGGATACTATTGTGAGAGGCGCACTAACCGTCTTTGCAATCTTTCCGTCCAGGATCCGCTGTGTGTAATTTGCGAAGTAGGTCTTGTTGTCTACGATCGGAACAAATGAGACTGATGGCTTGGTGCCATTACCGTTATAATAAGATAAGGTGTTCTCCAGAGTCTGAGCAGGAACCTTTCGAACACAACTGAGCTCATCTTCGGCACTGAGGTTATTGCAGCCCACCAAACCAGCAATAAAGGTGAAGTTGGTGTGTGTTGTATCGGTGTTGGTCATAATGGTCGGGCCACCAGAGTCTGCGATAAGACCAGCTACTAGAGGGTCTTCCGGATACCCGTATGGATAGTTGCTGACACTGGCCGCTCCGGCGGATTGACCCCAAAGAGTGATTCTCTCAGGATCACCACCAAAGTTTCCGACATTGGCGTGAACCCACTCGACGCTATGATATAGCTTAGCATCGACTGCCTTGGCTTAAGGCAACTGGTATATTGACTCACGCTAGTCTTTGGTCCAGGAATCCGAGGTTCTGATCCTCCAGTCCTTTAGCATTAGGGAAACCAAAGATATTGACGCGATAGCTGACAAGGTTTTGGTTAGACACAACTAAGAAGAAACGATCCAGAAATGACACACTTCATAACAATCACAATGTGAGACTGTGTCCGTTGCACCCATTGGTCCGGAATCTTGTAAAGAGAGTCTTGACCTCCGCTGGTAAAGCCGCCACCGGGTATGTAAAGAAGAACCGGCAATGGGCGTTGCTCAGACTCAATTTTATCGATCCTTGGTGCCCAGATGGAAAGATAGAGACAATCTTCAGAGTTTCCACCATTCACCAGAAACTCAGGCTCGTACGTGGTATAGATTGTGGAGCTATTCAGGCTGAACTGCTGCATGCAAGAGTTGGGAAGCTTGTGTGCCTTGACCTTTCCCTTGGATTTCACCTCTTGTGGGCGGGCGAAGCGAAGATCTCCTACGGGAGGTTCTGCGAAAGGAACACCGAGAAACTGACGAACATCAGGGGCTGAGGAGTTGAAGAAACCTTCAATCGAACCACTCGATGTTTGAACAAGGAGTCCAGCATCCTTGGCTGTCTTTGAGCTTGAGGTTGGGGCACCAAAGACTTCAAGAGCAGAAAGAATTGCCGCGAGGCAGACTTTGCGAGCTAGCATAGTGACAGATGAAGCTCTAAGTTGGAGATCGTCCCTGTAAGCCCACCCTCCCTAGATCAACCGGCCGGAATGCTTCCTTTATAATTTTCCTTCACAACATTCCATCCCGAGGTTCAATGTCAATGGCGGCAAAACGCTTTCGCGTAGCCCGTCCCAAGCCCACTTAGCGAGCCTTGAAACGGATCGCTGGAGATCGACATTAAGGGAGTTTCTCCATTCAGCGATGCGGGGAACACAAGGCTCTGTCCGGGGAAAGCGATCTGCCGCATATTTGAAATCCCGGGGGAGACGGACTGGATTTGCGGGGTACATGAATGACGAGCCCGTGCATCCCGGATATACTCCGGAGTATTGATGCGACATGTGGGGAAGGGAAAAGGACGTACTCCGTACATGTCCGGCCATTCGGATCCACTTTACCGTGCACTATTGTCTTGGCATCCATACTTCCAGGACCCACTGAGATACTAAGCTTTTGAGACCCTCATCGATCAGCCATGTTGTTTCTAAGAAATCGATTTGCTGGATTGGAACTCCGTGCCAATCATGGCAGCCACTGACGAGAAAAACTATGACAGAAAAAATGAAGAATGTATTGAAAATATCGATGATATCGAATGCAAGTCGGCAGTCAATAATCCTAGAGCTCATCTTGTGCCTAGGCCGTCCGAAGATGAGGGTGATCGACTTAACTGGCCCATAAGGCTCACAGCGTTGATTCTGTTTCAAGTTTGCTGGCTAGCATTTGTGAGTATGATAGTTTTGCTCTCATCTTAAACTCGCTTCCACAGACTGATCGCAGTGGGACCTAGCTGGGAACCTGGAATACTGCTGCCATTAACTCAGCCTATTCGCTTTCGGCAGAGGATCTGGGGGCTTCAGAGGTCCAGGCCTCGTACCAGACGTAGGCCAAATTCCCATATCTGCGAAGATGAAAGAGCATATTGTCTCTGATCATTTTGATGCCTTTAGAACCATTGTGATCGCCCTTAACGGCGTCGGTCCCTTTATCTGGATTCCTTTGGCAAATGTTTATGGCCGTCGCTTTGTTTATCTCATCACTACCTTCATCGGATTTGCCACTGCTCTTGGCTGCGGCTTCGTACACAGCTTTGGTGCTCTGGTCGGAATTCGCGCAATCAATGGCATCTTTCCGGTTTCTATGGCCCTCGGCCCAGCCACTGTGACAGACCTGTTCTTCTATCACCAGCGCGGCCGCGCTTTGGGTCTGCTTACTGTCATGCTGACCTCTGGATCTCATTTTTCGGGCCTCTTTGGTGGGCCAGTTGCCAAGCTCTTAGGGTGGCGATGGATATTCTGGATCACCGCAGCCATGAACTTCGTTACTCTTGCGATTATGGTTTTCGGCTTACCCGAGACCCTGTATTACAAGCCAAGGTTATACTCTGACACCAACACTGAGCCTCCAAAGTTATCTATGGCTAAGTATCGAGAGCTTCTCCGGTCGTGGACAAGCTTCCCTGGGGTTGAGCTCAAGGCAAAGCACTTTGTCATACCCGCTGATAAATACGACTGTAACAAGTTCATTAAATACCGTCACTCCAGCAAGGCGGCTCTCTGGAATGAAGACAAAGCCAAGTGGGAGATTCAAGTCGAGAACGGCGACGGGGTCGTCTTCCCGGACGATGTTGATGTCTTTATCAATGCTGGCGGTGTGCTGAAGTAAGCGTTACTTATGAAGTTTCTAGACTCTAATGGTATCTGGTGCTAATAGTACTATACTATAGCAACTGGAAGTGGCCGAATATCGAAGGCATCCACAATTTCAAGGGCAAGCTCATCCACTCTACTTGGTGGAATCAAGAGTATGATTTCACTGGAAAGAGAGTGGCAAGCATTAGCATCGGGTCTTCAGGTATTCAGATCATGCCTCAACTGGCCAAGCTTGTGGAATCTAGAGATGTTTATATTAGAACACAGACTTAGATCTCCCCAGCGCCTGGTATCAACGAGCCAACCGCCAACGATCCTGATATAGATACTGATTATAACTTTACACCCGAGAGTATAGCCGTATTTAAAAACCCCGAGGTCCTTCGGCAATACCGAGCTGCAATTATAGACCTTCGAATTAAGAACTTCCAGCGTGCTCTTGTAGATAGTGACGTTCAAAAGCGCGCTCAGGAGCTTTTCCGCAAGAGCATGACTGAGAGGCTTGGCGACAGTGAGAAGGGCCGGAAGGCCGCGCAATATTTACTACCAGACTTCCCCGTCGGATACCGGAGACAGACCCCCGGGCCAGGATTCCTCGAGGCTTTGACACAAGACAATGTGGATATGTGGTGGGATGATATTGCTCGTATTACTGAGAAAGGAATTCTAACATAATCCGGAGAAGAAAAGGAGTATAATATTATTATATGCGCAACAGGCTTGGACACCTTATTGAAGCCGTTATTTCCCTTGATCGGACGGAACAAAGTGAACTTAGCGTCAATGTAGGAGGTTGAACAATCTAAGGCTTATTTTGGATTCATGGTACCGGACATGCCAAATTACTTCTGCTTCATCAGACCCGACAATACAATTAGCAACGGCTCATTGGTTTTGGGTATCCAAGCGACTGCTCTATATATCTACAAGTGGCTGAAGAAGTTGCAAACTGAAATGATCAGTAGCTTCGAAGTACGAAACAATGTGAACGAAGAATATAACCAATATATGCAGCAGTACTTGTAGCGCACTGTCTGGACTTGTGGTTGCCGCAGTTGGTACAAGCGTGGCACCATTGACGGGCCTGCCGTGGCAATTTATGGTGGAACATCATTCCATTTTATGGAAGCTATCAAGAACCCACGGTGGCAAGACTTCAAGATTCAAAGGACCGCGGAGGCTAGTTTGAATAGATTTGCTTATATGGGCAATGGCTTCACCCAAAGGGAGACCAAGGGCCAGAGTGTGGGCGCCACACAGACGCTGGACTTTGACGAGTACTGGCGTTTGTTTGTGCTGCCAGATATTCATAATTAGATGTCCCTTATCAGACGACTTACTTTCAAGATGAAGGATTACTCGTCAGCTGGAGGAAAGAGTATTGCCATGATGCCTAGAGAAAAAGAGGAACTATGATTAATGAACTGTGTTGTACCTCATAATATTATCTTTACGGGATTACTCGCCGCGGTTCTTCTTCCAAACCTTTTAACTTTTGCGTAAATGATACCTAGGCAACCACCAGTAACCCCTGTCGACTATCATGAATTGTTGGAACTTGCATATATCATTTATGCGAATCATGCGGAAAGAAATCTATGGGCATCAATTTGGCCAAGGAGATATATCACCAGCAAAATGCCGTTAAGCGGAGATGCAACAGACGACAGGTAGGGGTGATCGATTATCCGTCAAATCATCCATATGGTCGCATTTAGTCTAGCCTCATTGAGCATTGATTTAATCGCTGAAAGCCAGCAGTATGCAGGTCGGCAAGTGGTTCGCAAGACGTACCGAGGATACCGAGGTCCCAAGGGCACTCGCACACCATTCTTAAAGGACATCAGACCTACCCGTAGAGGTCTTATGGAGCGAAGGTGTCAAAATCATCTGGAATTTCCGGGTGGGGTTGTCTGAAATCCGCCACTTTGAAGTTCCTAGTTCGACACCGAGGACTTCTCCGTATGCAAAACCCGTCCAGATGCCATGAGCTTCAAGAGAGTCATATTGCAGGTTGGTATGTTAATATCGCGCAGTCTCCCCCCCACTTCACGCGGAAAAGCTCCACCAACCGGAAGAAGGGCTTGGCACGGAAAACTAAACGGAAGGTGTCGAGTTCTCCATCCCCATTTGAAATTTCTATCCCCACCTCCATTGTGCATTTTTCATGAACCTTAAGAGATTATCCCGTAGTCCACTCCTTGGCAGGGTCTAGATAAGAAATGGAGTTGGCCAAGTAAACCGGGCGGACTTCCGTCAGATAGCAATCGAAGCGAATAATATATAAGTAGAACAATATAAAATCTTGGTGTATTGTGTACAAGGCACTACGCTAGTGCCATATGGTTTCTTTTCGTCGAGCGGGATTGAAACAACATGTCAGGAAACAAATGGCTCGAGCCAGTGTATTCGGGGAGTTAATTAGCTATGATAGTGGAGAGTTAACGCAACTGGTAACTTTTACTTCTCGAACTATACGTTACGGCGAACAAGAATGCATTGGCAAAACAATCGAATTTCAAATACACAGTTGCAAATGAAGAGCTATGCTACTACCCCGGAATGCTTCAGTCATCCAGAGTAAACAGACAGGTTTCATAAGTCCTCTGGTATGGAGAGTAGCCTAAACATCATGGTGATCGGTATGCTCAACATGGGTGACCTCAGTCTTTTCGACATGAGCCATTTCCTGAGCGAATGTTGTCCTAGGCGCCCATTGGGCGCTCTTTCGTGGGCTGGTCTCCGCCAGCATGAGATCAACCTGTTCGAGGGAGAGACCCTTCATCTCTGGAACAAGAAAATAGGCAAACAAAGCACCCAGGAGACATAAAGAGCCCCAGAAGAAGAATACCTTAGGCCCCAGGTTAACCGCTCCCTCCTCATCGCCAGTCATATACGGGGTAATAACAGCAAGCACACAGTTCCAGAACCAACATGAAGCCGTTGATATGGCGACTCCACGTGCTCGGATTGGCAGGGAGAAGGTCTCTCCCACGACAACCCACGCCGCCGGCCCCCAAGTTGTAGCGTAGAAGAATATCTGGAAGCAGATGAGAGCGATCATTCCCCTGACTGCTGTTTCATTGTCGGGCAGTGCAGTTCCAACAGCGCCGATGATGTACTGCATGAGAAACATGCCGAGCCCACCATAGATGAGCAACGGCCTGCGCCCGAATCGCTCGATGGTCCAGAATGCTAGTGGAGTAGTGAGAACATTGACAAGAGTTGTTATTAGCGAAATAAGAAACGGATTGGAGATTGTTCCAAGCTGCTGAAAGAATGTTGTTCCGTAATAGAATATAAAGTTCATGCCAGACAGCTGCTGCATTCCCTGGATGCCAGCACCAACGATGGTTCTTCTGATGTTGGAGTTGGGTTTACTGATCGGGCCCTTGAAGCAAACCAGCCACGAGCTAACATACCCCTTGTCGGGGCTCACTAGCGACTCGTACTCATGGTTCGCCACAATTTCTGCAAGCTCGTCACGAATGTACTCGGAGTCGTCGGGCTGTTCTCGAATGAAGCAAAGGGCCTCAGTTGCCTTTTGAATATTTCCTTTCTTGACGAGGTAGCGGGGAGACTCGGCTGCAGTAGTTGTTAGTGTTTGTGTGTCAGGCAGAACGGAAATAGGGTCGTACGCAGAAAGAAAAGGGCACCAGCAAGTATAATGTCCCAAAGGAACTGGACCCCGATGGGAATACGGTACGACCCTGTGTCATTTCTCCCTTGGGTTGCGTAAACGACACAGTTGGCAACCAAAAGCCCAATAGTGCTAAGTTGGGTATTAGTACACATTAAAAACTGCAAAGCCTACACAGGCTGACTGACATGGAGAACTGATAAGCGGAAACAATAGCACCCCGGATCTTCCTCGGCGATACTTCAGACATATAGAGGATGATGACTGAAGATTCGAATCCGACGCCCAGACCAGCGACCAGACGTCCGATAGTCATAAGAGCGAGTTGGCCGCTGCTGGAGATTTGGAGGATGACGCCGCAGCTAAAGATGGCGCAGCCGATGAGGATGGTGATGCGGCGGCCCCACAGGTCAGCTAGATCGCCAGCAACAATCGCACCAAGGAACGTTCCAAGGGACAGAATCGAAGTCATAAGGGACTTGTCGGAAGAGGGTATGGCGAACGAATGAGAGGAATCAGCGGGGGTACCGGCGTTGAAGTCATACTCCATGTCCGTATATTGCTGGATAACGTATGGCATGCCTAGAACGCCAGACATCCAACCGATGTCATAGCCAAAGAAGACGCCACCAAACGCAGCCGAGACGCAAACAAGATAGGCCTTCCAGGTGATGGGTGCCTCAATCGTAGACAAGCCCGACGCCCCAAGGCCAGTTTCAGTAGTCATGCTAATGATTTGTTCCTTGGAGGCAAGGGAATGGGTATTAAGTCAATAATGGGGCAGAAAGCCGTTGATAGTAGCTGCTGAAATAATGATAATAATACTTCGCAGCCCCGATCGAGGGGTAAAAAGGTTTTAAGACCATGAAATTGGAAGAGGTGCTTTGGTCTGAGATGGCGATCCGATGGCCATGTCCGAGGAGTTTAGGGCACAATCCCGGGCAATGAGTACATTGAGAGGGATTAGTCGACTCCGTGAGAACTTTCAACGCGAGCCAAACGCTGGACTCGTTCATCCGTCGGATTCAGAGAAGTACGGAACTCATGCACCAATGGCAACCTGGCCTTTCCATCCATCGGAACAATTAATATCTTCAGTTGTACTAGATTGAATATCACAAGACGCGCAAAAGAGTGAAGGTGCACCAATAAGTCGATATCAAAATAGGTTCGCTTCCTTACCGGACACTAGGAGCCTTGTTTACTCTACGTGTCCACCGCGGTTGGGATGCCCCCATCCACGTCAGATCTTGAGATACGGTGTTGGTCAGTCGCAGGACCATTAGCTACCCCACAAGGAATATAAACATAGCATTTGTTTGGTCGACTACTCCACATGGTGTCCCTAAAACGTCTCAGCTCGGTTAGCTCTATTGTATTGGAGGAACCTGTCCATGTGACGGCAAATATAGAGGGTTACAAGCCTCCAAGAGCATCTCGGTTAATTTCAAGTACGACATCGAGATAGTGAACAGAGGGACTGAAGCGTACGGATACCTCCATCTTTTGGAGTCTCAATAAAAGTAAGATTTAGAAGCAATGGCCACATAATGAACCGCAATGACGAGTTCTGACTGGGTAGCATGACTGCTTTTGGAATAAGGGTCCGTAGCCAAGATAAACTAAGGTTAAATTAAATTAACACGAACGAAATCCCTCGTCCGTTCTTTAGTAGCAGAATTGACAAAAGCTCCCTGGGCCCTAATAGGTATTTAGCAGAGAATACCCCTATTCGGTTTCACAAATTCGCCTACTCCCCAGAAACATTACTTATGTTGACTTTATCTGAATCGCATGGCTTAACAGCACAAGACAGCATGGAGCTCGCTAGTACTCTCCTCAAAATATAGGTGGAAATTACACGAGCTTTGACAAGTCTCTCATACGTCCGGTACCCACGCCTCTATTAATATTAAACAGGAATCACAACGCTATGGAATAGGAGAAAGTTTTAACCTCAGGTTAGTGGACGGATGCAAATGGAAGTGGACGGATATGGACGGAAAAGCAGCAGATGGCTATCAGGACTGAGTTATCCGATGCCCAAGTTGCGGACTTAAACCCGGAGCTAACCACTATTGTCTCCCTAATTATTGTTTATATTATCTTATTATCTCCACTTTCCCTGGCTCTACCACTACTGTACAACATCTCAAGTAGGTGAATCAATCATCATGGGCAAAATCGTGTCTATGGAATATTTTCGCGTTCCACCGCGGTGGCTCTTTGTGAAAATCACAGACGAAACAGGCGTCTGTGGGTGGGGGGAAGCTTCCCTCGAGGGGCACACTAATGCCGTAGAAGGCTGCCTAGATGCCTGGTTTGAGAGATACAACGGATTAGACGCAGAGTACGTGGGTTCATTTGCACGATCGTCCTTTATCACCCATTGTTTGCCCGTTCTAAACATGGTTGTAGGGACATTGAAAATATTTGGCAGCTCTCCTGGCGCGGCAGCTTCTACCGTGGGGGGCCTGTGTTTATGAGTGCGCTGTCCGGAATTGATATAGCTTTATGGGATATGAAAGGTCTGTAGCAGCAGTCACAATCCTATTGGACTATCCGGGTCTGCCCGGGGTCTAACGAAGGGACATGCAGGCTGACACACAAGTAGCCAGAAAGCTTGGTGTGCCCATATATCACCTACTGGGTGGTAAGGTTAGGGATAAGATTCGAGTGTATGCATGGATTGGCGGTGACAGGCCCGACGATGTTCAGGTTCAAGCGTATGTCACCCGTTAACAATGCAGGAACGTACTTATGCTCATGTCCCATAGACAAGCTCGCAAACAGCAGGGGTTCCATGCTGTTAAGATGAATGGTACAGCAGACACAGCATGGTTAGACTCACCATCGGTTCTTCACGAGGTCGTGGCGAGGGTCAAAGCAGTAAAGGCAATGGGCATCGATGTTGCTGTTGACTTCCACGGCCGAGTACATAAGCCCATGGCCAAGCGCCTTGCGAGGGCATTGGAACCCCACGAACCTCTGTTCGTCGAAGAACCGCTTCTTGTGGAACATATCGGCGGCATCAAGCAAGTATCAGAGTTGACCACTGTTCCAATTGCTCTTGGTGAGCGACTTTATGATCGCTGGGACGTAAGACCATTCTTGGAAAGCAATTGTGTGGATATACTCCAACCGGATATTTGTCACATCGGCGGCATCTCCGAGATGAGACGCATCGCCGCCATGTGTGAGACTTATGATGTTGGTGTCGCTCCTCATTGTCCGCTAGGTCCCATTGCACTGGCGGCTTGTGTTCATGCGAACGCGACAATGGCGAATTTTGCCATCCAGGAGATGGGCATAGGCATGCACTACAATAACACTGGGCAAGATATCACGAGCTATATCACGAACCCGGAGGTTTGGACTGTGCGGGATGGTCATATTGATGTCTTATCTGGTCCGGGCTTAGGCATTGAAATCAACGAGGCAGAAGTGAGGCAGATGTCGCAGGATACGAAAGCTTGGCCAACTCCGGAGTTTCGCGGTCCTTGTGGAGAGCTTCGAGAGTGGTAATACGACAGTGCAGCGGATAGAGATAGTTACTAGTAATCTGTTCAAGAACCTACAATAGATGTACCTATTACGATCTTCATATATCAAAGTTTGCATATTTATTTATAGTAGTACTACTCTCTACCAACCGATATATAATACTGTGAATGAGGTGTTCAAGGGCGGGATTGTCATGCCATATGCTTGCTTTAATGCGAGTGGGATTGATATATAATATCAGAGCCTAGGCTCACAGAGCTACCGTTTCAATAACGCAGGGTAACGAAACATGTCGTTATGAACGTCGTATCGAGTAGCACAATCCATTCAAACCCAGGCTCCATCAACCGGGTAACAACTTCCGCTCACGAAAGAGCTTTCCGGCCCCAGCAAGAATACAACCACCTTAGCCACTTCCTCAGGGGTGCCCTGCCGTTTAAAAGCGATGGGGTCATCAAACGGCGCATCAGACGGTCGTTCGATTCGGTCATAAAACCCTTGCATCATTGGAGTATAGATTGGTCCCGGAGCAACTGCATTAACCCTAACTTCCCGGTGACCATTCTCCTTTGCAGCAACTCGAGTAAGGCCCAAAACACCATGTTTACTCGCTGCATACGCACCATGGTTTGCCACGCCTAGTTCTATCAGAAAGAGTTCCAGCCATTAAGAGAGGAGACTCACCCGTGGTGGCATGGATGGACGCCATGTTGACGATTGAGCCTCCGTCCACAATGTGGTTGAGCTCTGCCCGGAGGCAATACATCGTTCCTGTCAGATTCACACTGATGATTCTATTCCATTCATCATCTTCCAATTCTGCCACCGTCTTGATCCCGTGGTCCTTTCCGATAACGCCGGCAATGTTGGCTGCCCCATCGAGCCGATGGTATTTCGTCTTAATGTCGGCAATCCAGTTCTCAACCTGTTGTTTGTTCGAAACATCGACTTGGGTGATCATGAATTCAACAGAGGCGCTTTTGGCAGAGAAGTACGATTCAACATTGCAGAGGCAATCTGCGTTAACGTCGGCAATGCACACTGTTCCCCCGCGTTCGGAGATGAGTTTGGCTGTTGCAAAGCCAATGCCACTCGCACCCCCTGTAACAGCATACACCTTGCCTTGAAGTGACATTTTCTGCGAGATTAACAAAAGCAATAATTGTCATAAGTTCTTGAGCAACTGCTTCGAGTTTCCATAGCGAACATTGCTCTGCAACGTTCTTGTGGGATCTCAGACCGGAGTCTCCACATCAGGTGTTTTCCGTTGATAAGGTGTTCTTAAATTCCATTGGTCGAAATTATCCGACGGGTTCTGCTCACTGACAGACTACCCCGTGACGGCACGCAGCGTACTCGAGTACGAAATCTCCATAATTAGTGCTTGGGCTAGAGAATCACCCGGATAAATAAAGGACAGTAACTGGAACTGTGGTTGTGCATGCAAGCTCGTGGCACTCTCGAGCAACAGGCCAACTTACGAAAACTTGTTCAAGTTTCCTGGCGAACCCCCGTCTTAATTCTCTCCTAAGTCATAATTAGAATATAATAATGAAAGCAATGATAATGATAATGACAAAAGAGAAAGCAAAAGACAGCAAATTAAAAGAAAGAGCTACGGTAGTTACTACTGCGCGGGACAATCTCTGAAAAGGCTTATTTGCTAATAAGAAGAAATGACAATAATCTCATACAAAACCGAGGCTATTATAATACAAAGGTGGGTATCTTTCAGAAGAGGGGGCTTGGCAATGATCTTGGTAGTTACAAATCGTAGAGATTGTTGAAGCCGGAGAAAACCTGCCGGTAGTCTCGATTAGCCGATTGATACAGAATACCTTCTCGATTTCATGAGCGCTTACCATCGACTCAAATTGATCCCATCCAGTCAGGTCTTCCAGAGAAGCACTGGGACTGACATGAAAATCATCCAGCGGGCCCAGGCCTACCAGGTTTGGTGCTGCCATAACAAATTCCGCTGTCAAATCCCCGACATTAGAAGTAAGGTTTTCTATATCCCTACCCCTCATCTCCATTGCAAAGTGGGTTTGCGTTGGTTGATCCACAGAAGGCTGGACTGGGGTTATTTGCCGCACAGCCTCTGCATGCAGCTCTTCTAAAACCAGACAATACCTAGAAGTCAACGATCCCTCTTCGGCAATGTTCATAATCTGCTGCTGACAACGTTCTGCAGCTGCGAAGAACGGCCCGTATACGTCGCTTGGCTCCTTGCTGTGTTGTATGGTGTAGACGTACAAGATCACGGAAGCGGAGAAGGCAAAGTAAGGAGTGAACTATGGACTCTAGTATTAGCAAGCTCTCGAGGCATTACCAGAATTCTTACCCAGAAACACCGAAAAAGTTGCTTGGCTTGGATTATCGCGTCCACGACAGTAACAATTTCCATTGCAGCACGGAGGCATTCAGAGATGCTCTCATCAATCTGTTCCCTTCGTTCATTTTGCTCCCGCAGCAACCTCCGTGTGATGTTCGTCAACCTGGCGAAATTGGTAAGCAAGAGCGGACGGTTGGTTAGAATCACCGTATGCCAGTATGCAAGATTCAGGACGTTTCTCTGTCTCTGATAGATTAAGACTAATGGGGCAGCGTTCGAACTAGGTTGGTCGAGGAAACCGGCCATTTCTCTGCGCCATGACTTCAGCTCACTCATATACTTCGCTGTGAGCGACAAACGCTCGGTAATAGACATAAGTTGAATAGAGTAAATGTCGCTCAAAACACCACTCAAAATCCGAGATAACCTATTGAAACTCGTGTCAGTTCGCGAAAGAATTACATTTTTAGGAGGATGTACTTTGCGTAGCTAACCGGGCCAAACATGGTTGATAGCCCTTGACTCGCATATGAGGCAGTTCCGTCCATGCTGTCCTGGACCTCTTCATCCTCCACGCAAGAAGGAAGCTTCTGATCAATGTCCTTGTCATTAAACGTCCTCGGCCTCCCAAGCGCCGTGCTTATATAGTTGTCGAGACAATAAGCACTCCAAAAGGTCCGGCGACGACATTCAATTTCGAGCCGAGTCATGGAGCTGGAACTGGCATGTCGATTGCGATGTAGACCGAGGGCGAAAATCAGCCGAGCGACGGTCCCAAATAGACTCCAGCAGTGGTTGATGCGTGACTGTGAAAGGAGCCAAAGGCATTGGCAGAGGCGAGCTTGAACACTTGCGAGTCTCACGGGACCCTGCTCTTTGGCCAGTTGTTGATCCGCTGCCCGGAAGTATCGAACACTGAAGCGTTTCTTAGTACCACTTGAACTCGCCGAACACCTGATGCTCGAAGCAATGTAGATGAACAGACCTCGTGTCGGCTTCTACTGCGGACAGCTTTGGGCTTGTATGTTCCTGTGCGATGGCAAAGATCATGAAAATCACAGCTATCTGTGCAGGTGCAGCATCTTTATCGCGCATCACACCTCGAGTCTGGTAGAACTCGTTCATCCATTGCTCGATCGTTGGTCGATGCACAAATCGATCTACGGGAACTGCAAAGTCAAAGTATCTATGAACAAGGCGAGTAGTGTCATCTCGGTTCAGCAGCAAACAGAATGTCGGGTCAAGATAGGATGGTGAAGGGTCCCCGGTACTAGAATCAGTATGATGGTAAGGCAATGGGGTGTCGCCAAAGTTGAAGACAGATAAGCTTCGGGGAAAGGATACAGATTGTTCGAGCCGCTTTTGAACTCGAGAGAGGAATGAGATACCGGAGGAAGGACCTACGTAGTGACCTTGAAGGTCGGTCTGCGCTGGCTCGGGTGAAGTGCGAGAGATGGGCTCGCCATGCGGCATCGATCCCCTCTCCTGGGACACAACGCCCGGCGGTGCTTCAAGAACGTCTGAATTTCCGGGATGGCTTGCCGTTTGATTTGCAACTCGTGGAGTTAGCGGAGACGCAGTCAGTTGAGCTAGAGGCCTCGAGCGAGTCAACCGAACGGCTGGGCGTCGCCCTCTGGAGTACGAGGCGTTGTAGGAGCAAGCGGCGGATGCCTCGGTGCACACACGGCATGGCTGTTGGCCATTACACCGAACCTTCCTCCTAAAATCGGTCTAGGTCAGTAAGATGGGTATTAACAGCGAAGTTGATGGGGCAAATTACTTCTTGCAGCGGTCGCAGGCACGCGTCACACGGATACGGCCGGACTGCCGAGGCCATCCGTCGGACGAATTTCGAGTGCTGGGCAAATCATTTTCCATGTCGCCAGTGGTGGTATTCCCGGCGGTGCATTCGTCTCCTGCATTCCTCGGATGAGGCGAGGTAGGAGTACGTAGTCGCGGATTACTTCGTTCTAACGGGGTTCCATCAGACACACGCCAAACTCACGGAGTAATGACCGCCTTTACGGCCGACTAATCAAGCGAACGGATAATTTTACCGATGCCTTGGCATTTTACATTAAGCCACGCACTATAGTCTTAAGTCACAAGTGCTTTCACCTTCTATATCATCTATATAGTAGGGCCCTAGAATACGCAATTCTATAGTATGTAAACATTATTAACGCGATTTACGCTTATAGCTTGAGCCTAGATTTTGTTAATGATCATATTACTAACAGTAAAAACTAATGATATAAATATCCTAGACACCACGGTTTTTAAGCTTAGGGACTACAATGCCGAAAGTTAGCGGCGGTAGTACCAAAGCTTAGGGATCACGATACCCAAGGATAAAAGTTTTTAGAAGCGGTAAAACACTGCAGGGTTGAACTTCTTTAACACTACTTAATTGTGCTATTCACGATCCTAAATTTTGATACTAACGACACAAAAACCTGTCTGGCAGCAACTTACAAAGTAGATCCTGTTCCAGCGCCGACGTATTGTCTAAGATATCTAGCTTCCTAAATAATGACCATGCGAGCTCCAACACCAGGTAGGAAAAGGATACGTATGTTCCGACATTTAATCCAATCATGGGTTAGCAGAAATTGCTAAGACAGCCTTGGATAAGCTTCTATAATGCGAGCGTCAATCGTAGTGAGTAGCTTCCATGGCATTAGACATAGATAACAGCACCTTTCCCTGCCGACCCGGGGTGGCCTCGCACTCCAGCGCCTGCCGAATATCTGAAAGTGGGAACACAGCTGCCACCTTTGACGCCGCGGTACCATCCCTAACTAGCTCAAAAATGTCGTCTAACGCACGTTGTAGCTCAAGGCGTTTGGCCGTGTGGATCCAGTCTCTGAGCCGAAACAGTTCAATTCGAGCATCCGGGCAATCTTCACGCAAACGGTATGTCAAGGGTATACCGGAGAGGAGTCCATAATGAACAAGGGTTCCGCCTGGGGCAAGACTGCGCACCAGATCATCTCCCTCGGTTCCGCCAACTGCGTCCCATGCGACTGCCAAGCCACGGCCACCGCTCAACTCACTTAGCTTGCGCCGTAGTCCGGTTTCCGATGTGCAGATCACAGCCGACAGGTCAAGCTGATCCGAGAGTTGACGTTTGCCATCGGGCCGCCGAATGAGGGCGATCGGCCGTATACCAGCGCGATTAAGCATGCGGATAATCATCTGGCCGATAGCGGACGTGGCTGCGTTGACTGCCACGTCTGCTGGTGGATTAGGCGCGTATTGTCGTACCATCATCCAAGCCGACATTGGATTGATATATGCCATGGCCGCTTGCTGATCGGTTAAGTCTGGTGGCACGGGGAAGCACCACCTTTCTTCAGTAACCTTCATGTCCTGCCATGCGCCTGCACTCCCAAGTGGCAACACCCGCTGTCCCACATGCAACTCGGATACCCCTGCGCCCACTGATTCGATAACACCCACGCCTTCGAACCCCGGCACGAAAGGCAGCGGGATCCTCGATCTGTAAGCTCCGGATATCGTCACTAAATCTGACGGGTTGATGCAGGCCAAAAGCATACGGATGCGCACTTGACCGGGCCCAGGGACCTGTGGCTTATATGATTCATAGGCTACTACCTCCTTCGGAGGGCCAAAATCCCGTATAATCGTGCGGAATCTCATAGGCGCTTCAATCTGGTGAGATATTTGAAGCCTGCCTGAAGCGGTTGAATCATTCCTCTTGGCTCCTTGGGAGTCTTCGTATCAAAATTAGTTCTGCATCCTTTGAGTGTAAATATCAATGAGGGGAAGACAAGCCTTCATTTCGTGCCAGAGCGGTACATGCGTTATCTAAACGAGCCATCCTTTGTACGGGAGCGGTATGTACAAGACCAAGTTGCGAGGGAACGGGAATGAGGGGGATTAACAGTATTAATAGTAACAGTCCTATGATAGGCAGCCCCACCTAGTCTACTACATCCCAACAATAATTCCCACCTCAACAATAAATTTAGAGAGTCCCTTCTCCTAATAATTTCTGATTGTGATATCTTTGAAAGGTTCCCTTCCCGACTTATCGGTAATGGATTGCGTGCCATGGCCCATTTCTTGGGTGTTCACATTGAGCCGAATGGTTGAATAAAGACACATTCACAAGCTCATCTTATGGAAGCCTTGACTGAGCCTATAATGGACTGCGGGTCTAAGAGACCTACTGAGTAAACTGTTAAGCCGATCTCCACAGTGACATAGAATCATTGCTTTATTCTCCGAAGCCCTTTCATATCAGACTGCCCGTGTGAGTATGGCCAAGCCAGCAAGGATGTTTAAGCAGTTCAGAGAAACTAGATATCTGTGCGTCATCTTCTAAATGCCTAACCAATGCGTGACATATGATTTCCTAAACCGGAAACCCTATAAGGCTATAACAGTCCAATGATGCAGGGATGAATATTGACCTTAGCATATTACATGAACGTAATCTAATTTTTATATGACATTCAGATTGAAATGTTAGAGACTGCAACGTCTTTCCAGTAGGTCTCACACCCTCGCAAATGGTTTCCACCGTCCCTGAATGTTACGACTGACCATCATGGTCACCCCTCCGGTAATCAATATAACTGCCCCAAAGATCCACATCGAGTTGAAGCCTTTATCTTGCAGAATAGCGCCCGCTACAGGCGTGCCAATCAAGTTGCCTATTGTCATGACCGCATAGCCCATGCCCATACGAGTTCCAATCGAGTTTCGATCCGGAGAAAGGTGCACGAAACAAGTTGGGGGCAAGGAAACAAAAGCCCCCGAGAAAAACCCGTAGAGCAGCGAGACAACCACCATACTCGCCAGGCTGGATAGATTCACCAGAGCAAACATCAACGCTCCGCACACAATGGTACATAGGGAAATGATATTGAAAGGGCCGACCTGATTGGCAAATATATTAGGAAATATGCGTCCAAAAACAGACCCAGTTGTAATGATAGAGAGAAGGTAGAATCCCATTCCATCAGCAGGAATCCCTCTTCCTTGGGCATAGGACTGGATATAGAAGAATGGAATGTTCAAAGAGATGAATGTAAGCAGGCCGCCCATAACGGAACAGCTATATGCTGGTTCTTTGAAAGCAGGCAAGTCTATTGGCTTCCTCTTGCTAGAAGTATGATTCGAACCCTAAAGACTGATAGCGGGATAAGTAAGGTCACAAATATAACCAGTCCTATTGCTCGTGTGGTCCAGCCAAACCCGATTTGGTTGCACAATTTGTGAAAAATGATTGGATATAAGATGCCCCCTGAGACGAGATACTATCAGCAATCTTTCACCTTTTACCATATTCATACTTACCCAATCCACTAACAGCCGCGG
Source organism: Aspergillus minisclerotigenes (assembly GCA_028505775.1). NCBI lineage: Eukaryota > Fungi > Ascomycota > Eurotiomycetes > Eurotiales > Aspergillaceae > Aspergillus > Aspergillus minisclerotigenes. The sequence continues at coordinate 673,062 of CM053883.1, read as the reverse complement.
CTATGCCATTCGCAAGGGCCAAATTGGAGCTGAAATAGGTGGACAGAATTGCAACCCCTGGAATAAAGACAAGACCCACTCCAATTCCAATACAAAAGCCTTGTGCAAGCAGTGCCTGATAATATTCATGACAAAGACTTGTCATCATTTGCCCCAAAATTATCAACCCCGACCCAGTGCACAACAGTGCATGAAAATACCCAGCATCGTATAGTGGTCCAGTCACAAGACCGAATATCAAGAGCAGAGAAGACTGGACCGAACCTATCCAAGAGATATTGGAGGAGGATGCGGTTTACAATTTCCCCGTCTCATAATATGTTTGATAAGCCGCGAATGTATTCAAAGTTCCCCTATTGCCCAGATAATTTAATGAATGTGTTTTTTAAACAAGCATTCAGAAGACCGTAGGGAGAGCCCACCAAGTGTTGAAGAATATGAAGAAAGTTCCAAGTACTTGCAGCCAAGCTTTCAAATCACCATTCGGAACGGTTTGAGTTTCGTTAGCCAAAGCCTTTGGTGCTGTTTCCAGAGCTAGCTCTCTAGCCGACCCTGGTGGATTCGACGGATATGTGATTTTCTCTTCCATGTTGGATGTGTGGGCATGCGATATAAGGAATGAACTATTGCGAGCACGCAAGTAGCAAGACCACAGACCGACAAATGAGTATATATCTCCTGCATAAACAGAGATAAAGTCACTATCGGTCAACATCTTCCTTAGTTCTCTGTGACACGACATGATGCCCTTTGACCGTTCCGCGTTTGAACATATGTGATCGACTATTGATAGTCACCTCAATTTCTACTGTCATTGGTTGGCCAAAGAAAGAAAATAATCTGCTATACTTTCAAGTTGTCCGCAGCCGCCGCTTCTGGTTATTGAACTAGACGGAGCTCTCCGATACACTCCCCATCCCCTGATGTTAGATCCTTGGTCCTACACTAACCTCTAATCATAGGTCCTGTTGATAACAATCAGGACATCCCCTCTCCTATTATAGGAGTATGGCTAGCTTAGAATATAATTAAATTCTATATCAACCAACTTCCACTGTGGGCAGCGCTAAAGATAGCTAGGATATCTACTATAGATCTGCAGAGAGCACCTCCTATTAACTACCTTCTGCCTCCCGCCTTATCATTAGATCCTTGATTCTCGGCTACCCCCAATTGCAGGTCCTGTTAAAAAAAATTAAAAGATTCCCTCTAGTCCTATAGGGTGCGCTGACGGCCCCATAGTCTAGTCAAATCCCTGATGCACTGACTTCCACCGGACATGACCAAGGTATCCACTATGGGTCTGCGGGGAGTGTCTCCTGTCAACTGCCTCCTGTTTTCTGCTTTCTATTTTATAGTTGGGTTGGTTCGCCCTCCGCCGGCTCCAGTTATAGGTCCTGTTAATAATAATTTGGATAGTTTCTTTGGGTTTTTATGGGTACAAGTACGATCCCTAGTCCACAACGGGCCTACGGGTAGCGCACGATTAGAAACGGTTGTCCCAACTTGGTGGCGAATAGAATTGTTGGAAATAAAGGAGTCTGATTGGATTAAATGTAGAAGTCTGCGCTGATAATGGATCAATAGTAATATTGGCCTGTCTTTGCGCTACATGGTCTGCCATTTCCTCGTGTAATTCTTTCATTGAAGGATAGATCGAACCGTTTCTCGTTGAATTTGAAGTTCTTCACCAATCTTAGTAGGAGTAACACCGGCAGCTAATAATCCGCATATGAAACAACTAATATAAGGAGTCAATTCAGGCTCCCGTGCCCTATTCGGGTCAATAGGGTGCAGGGAGGTTCGTGGCATTCGTGATGATTGAGAAAAAAAAAAAAAAAAAAAAAAAAAGGGATAGGCACTCGTGTGACGCCTAGAACTGCGTTTCGGCCAATACTTTCGCTGGAACCTCTATATAAGAGCGATAACAGAAAAAATATACTAAGGATAGAGCGCGGCGGACATTTTACGCCATTAGGACCCTGTGCGCGGCCCGTACTTTTGCTAACGGTGTGGGGGGTGGAGGGTTATCATGGTTTGAGCCATATAATATTATAGTTGTAGGCTTTACTTGTACACATAGGATCCCTCCTAGCAACCTCTCCCTCCGCATGCCTGCCACCGCCAACGTCCCAGGCGGTGGGAGGGTGAGATCACCGATAGCTGATAGACAATCTAAACAAACAAAGTGGATAACAAAGTCCAATATAGTCTTATATATTCTGCAGGGCTATCATGCCTCGGATGTCCTGCCTCCCCGATCTGCTGTAAGGGCGCACACTGCCCTGGCACAGCGCGCGCGGGGCGTTAAGAGACTATTCTAGTAATGCACGAACGTGAGAAGCTTATTTAAAAACCAGGTAGTTTGGATGCAAATCAACGTGGAGGTTGGGAGACGATGATGCTGGGTTAACGCTAAGAATCTCATTGCCCTGCAGCGATTTCAGAGCTTTCCATGAAGCTCTTCGGCGGGAACATTCCAAAATTCTGATTTCCCCGTGCCTCAAAATAGTGGCCATCGGCGATTCTCTGACCACCCTCGCCGAGCAGGTTATACTGGCGACTATAATCCCCATACTGTGTGGCAGCACGGGGTTGCTCGGCCGGATCGGAGTCAGTGAGTGATGGAGACACTTTTGCTAGTGTCTCTCGCGCATTCTCTAACGACTCGACTTGCCTCTGCATGTCCGCCGAGAATATGTGGTGCGCCACAAGGGCTCCTAAATCTTGCAAAATGCCGTCCGCCAGCGTTTCGACACGATTCTTGCCGTGCTGAATAACAATTGCCCGGTACACGGAAGAGCTGTATTGGCCATTTGTCTTCTTCGCGATCTTCTTGAAGATCTCCAGTAGCCTGTTAGCCTTCTCGCCGCAGCTACACAGGGCTGTTTTTAGCGCCTCGGCGTCGTTGGCGGACAGGACTCTCTTCTTCGGACGATTTGCATCTCGAAGGATTTGCTTGATGAAAGGAAGGATGTTGTTCACTTCCCGGAAGGCTTCGGGTAGGCCACGGAGGTCTTTGATCGGGTGATACGCCTCGACGATGCCTTCTGTGACCTCGATGAGCCTCGTGATTTGGTGAGAGACATCCGAGTCTGCCATGACGGACCGAGGTTGGATCGAGGCGTAACTAGACAAGAGTAGGCTGGAGTTGTTGCCGGGGATTTCCATCACAAATATTCGGTGAACAGTGTATAAGCATAGTAGTGACGTGAAAACCACTGAGTACTCTATAGTAGAATCCTATTATTATTTAGTAGTAGTAGACCGGTAGTGGTAGTGGTATAGAATAAGTCCATAGATTTAAAAGGCGGTAAAATACTGCAGGTTTGAAATATCCAAAGCGGTCAATATCTTCGGAAGTGGACTAGTCGATAATCCGGGTATTTAAACTGTTAGTATTGGTATACAATACAACGCTGTTGATAAAGTCGGTAAAATTTCTTGGTTGACCATAAGCTAGATTTAGTCCGCCATACTCCGGAGTAGTGGCTGAGACAGGTTGACTCATGGGTCATAGCGGGCGATCAACGCCCGCTGGACACTATTACTGGCTAGGAAAAGGTTTCCTGTAATCGTAGCCGAAGCTGACCAACTGCCGGCTTGTATTATTTTAGCATGGACCGAAGGGGAAATGGATATGCGCCCCTACTAGCTAGGGCTAGGCACTTATCACGCTATTACACCAATAAGACAACTACCCATGCATCTAGATTGAATCATTGCGGTTTGAGCGAATCAGGTCTTGTGTTTTTAACGCCCGGGTTCTTGTAGGGTTCTCCAGAGGTGGGTTATAGAGCGACCTAATCCCGGTAATTTAGGTAGAGAATGCACCTGGGATTGTAATAGGGCCTTGTGGACACAAGTTCATGTCGGAGATGCAAACGCGGAGCGGTAGTTCACACCAAGGGCGCCAACGGGGATTGCAATTCGCGCTTTGATTTGTCCAAAGCTTCTGATCTTCGATTTGCCATGCTGATCATTAGTCCGTCCGGGGTTTCAACCCATTCCCAGTTCAGGACAAAGTTGGAACTCTCTCCCCTTAGTACCTCCTATACAGAAGCTTCGTCCCGCGAGATCACGGGCGATACGTGGAGCGCTAAAGCTCCGCCGCTATTGAGGAGCTCCGGAGGACCTTCTCCGAGCCATTATTAGAGCACCGTGCAATAGATACGTGTTGCTATTTCAGGCTGGCGCTTAGATTGAGAGCGTCCATTACCCTCTTCAAGAGGAACCAATCGTGGGGGCGCGGGATGCGTTGTCGCTTGACATTATTGACATGGTTCACAAGTATTAAATACCGCCTACCGGGATTACTTTAATTTTAGTAAACAACATCCTTAGGATAGTAATTCTGACGACCGAGGCAAGACACTATGATCTTGGACGTAGCCAGGACAAAGCGATTCTTCCGGCGACTGCGGCCTCGAGCCAAAGATCAGGACAATACACCCAAATGCCAGCCAAAAAAGGCCTTCCCTGACGGTCTCAAATTACTCTGGGAGCCAAAGGATGGGACGATTGAGTATGAGGCCTCCCGAAATTAAGAAAAATGACTGCTGATATTTCTCCCCAGTATCGTCTTTGTCCACGGTCTGACCGGTGATCGCGATGCAACGTGGACTGCTCCAGGCGCCGAGGAACCTTGGCCCAAAACCCTCCTCCCATCGAAACTTCCGACAGCCCGCATCTTCACATTCGGATATGATGCCTATGTGGCAGACTGGCGAGGTGTAGTATCGCAGTCTCTTATCGCCAACCATGCAAGGAATCTGCTAGCGTCTCTTTCAAACTATCGAGAGAATGACGCCACGGTAGGGTGAACCGCTCTGCTGATGCGACATTTGCACCATTGACCGCCACATAGGACGAACGACCGATCATATTTGTCTGCCATAGTCTAGGTGGACTTGTCTGCCAGGATGTACGCTCTCGCCTGGCTTTGGGGAGGGAATTGCACTAATTGCGCGTCACAGGCCTTGTTCACCTCGCAAATACGACCAGAGTCGCATCTCCATAGCATCCTTCCGTCCACCCGTGGGATTATATTCCTCGGCACGCCACACCATGGAGCAAGCCTTGCCAAATGGGCTGACTTTATATGCCGATCAATTAGCCTTGTCAAGCAGACGAATTCCGAGATCGTCAACGTTCTCAAGCGTGATTCTGAGGTCCTTGCGCGGATCCAAGACGGCTTTCACACAATGGTGCGAAGTGTAGGACCACCACCAATCGAAGTGACTTGTTTCTATGAAATGTTGCCCGTACTGGGAGTTGGTTTAGTAAGTCACGTAAAGTCGGGGCCCTATCTTCGAAATGCTGACGTCTCCAACAATAGGTTGTGCCACAAGATTCGGCTATTCTGCCAGGTTATGGCCATATTGGAATCCGTAGTAATCATATGGATATGACCAAGTTCGCCAGTGTTGATGATCCTGGCTTCAAACTTATTTGTGGAGAGCTGAGTCGGTGGAGTAAAGACACGGGAGGTACAACCAAAAGCTGCCCTGACAATTCATCGCGTACTGCACAGGCCGGACTTGCCCACCAGTACGGAGCCAATAGTCAGCAATACAATCAGTTCGGTGGGGGCCCGCAGAATATTGTAGGCAGCCACCAGTATCAGGCGCAAGGGGATATGAATTTTGGCATGGTGCCGTCTAAGTAGTCTGCAAGGGGCAAGATGGGGGAGGAGTCGCTAAGGAAAATGATTGGGAGAGTAATACTTAGACCTTTGAAGAGCATTAGCCTTTGGGATAGAGGCATTCTGAATGATAGTGGTGAATAAAAGACGCGTTGAAGCATGGCGGTGTGACGTGGACTGCTCATGCATCGATTTCGATGCCTCATATGTCGTATCGACTCTAACCGCATTTTCGATTCCTCCTATGGCGTTATTAAAGATATCATTGCCCCGGGTCAACACTACCACTTTCGATACGTCCTAGTCTCTTTGAACCTTCTCGCTTCCCAAAGCAACAATCGGATCATCATGCGGCCTCAAATAATCCAGACTTTCCTTGATTACCACCATTCGTCCGCCTTCGCCAGCGGGGAGATTGCGGCGGGAACACTTGAATTCTGTCGGATAGCTCCCGACCGCCAACCGGTGCAAATCGAAGACGTGCGCGAGAGAAAAGAAGAATTCCGTCTGGACGAGCATGGGTTTCAGTTTCTACGACACGAAAGTCCCAGTTTCGCGTCTTTCCGAGACGAAGACCTAAGTACCGTGCAGCAGGAATCGGTGGAAATTCTCCAACGATTGTAAGTCGTCGACGACAATGATGTGTCCGTGAGTGTAAACTCCTTACATAATCATCTTCACTCAGGACGGGCGCAAGCAGCGTGCAAGTATTCTCGACCTTGATCCGCAATCAGACGGACAAAGAATTATCCAAATTGATCGATTCCTCCGAACCCGATTCTTCGGTAGTTCCGTTTAACATGCCGTCCCGGAGAGTGCACGTCGACCAATCCGAGGCGGGCGCATACCAAAAATTGAAAGACAGCATGGCACCGGACCAGGTCGAGCGGGTTCTGCAAGGCCGCTGGGCCATCATCAACATCTGGCGTCCATTGAAGCCCGTCCCATGTGACCCTCTCGCCGTCGCAGATGCCCGATCTGTTCCTGACGAGGATCTTTTCGAGGTCCATGTTGGGAAACCACAAAAGGTCCAAGCCACCTTTTATAATCCTAAGACCTCCCGACAGGGTGGTGGAACGCTGTTTGGGAAGTATGGACCGGGCCATAAATGGTACTACATGTCGGATATGACTCAGTACGACATCCTGTTGCTCAAAATATTTGACTCAAAAGATGACGGCAAGACGGCGAGAAGAACACCGCACGCGGCATTCATCGACCCGCACACGAGCGAGGTACAGGAGGCACGAGAAAGTTTGGAAATAAGATGTTTAGTATGCTTTGAGGATGGGATCTCCGGATAAGATGGTGTTTACCGGTTGCCTTACAGACAATACACCGCAGATAAAAGTTCGTTGGCCCTTGATGGACTACTTGGGGTTTGGGCGGAGGGTTTGAAAACAGATCAGCATGTGCAAAGGACGGAGGGGAATTTGGGTACTATTATGCGGTCTGGGGGCACGAATTGGTTCATATACTTCGCTTGGTACAATTCTGATACCCACCACCATGGCGTTATCATTCAATCAATCTTAACTAGTACCGACCAATGGAAAATACGGCGGCGCTTAGTAGTGGCTCCACTTCGAGTCTGGTCTGTTAAAATGATAAAATAAAAGACCGAGGTATTTATTTAGCTCCCGTAGTGGGGTCCATTCATATATAAATCAGTTGTTAAGAGATAATACTCGAGAATGTCGAGTGGAGAACGAAGAGGGAATGTACCAAGGTCAGAAAAAAACTGTCCCATTGGAATGCGTACGATGTAAGGTATATATTGGTCCCACCCACCTAGGCCGCACTTTTGCATGGAACTGGCCAGCTGTCCGTCAGATTTATGCATATCCAAGTATCTCCTACAAATGCAATCGGAGACGAAAGGCTACTCTCACTCCCGTTTTCGGTACGACTTACATCCATATGTAGTCACGGAACAAGAACGCTTATCTTCCGTGGCCGTGCTCACGTCCTCTTGCATACTACGCATACAAAGAAGCTTTTTTGGAGAGAACTAGTGGTGGTGCTACGGAGTATTTCCTCAGCAGATACTAGCTAGTAGCAAATTGTGCGCTGACGATATGCCTAGTGAGAATCCCATTCGATATAAAAATGGTAACAATTCCTGTGCTCAGAATAACACACGAACATGCAAGAACCAAAACGAAAACTAAAGTGTAAAAGTCGACAGATAGGGAAATTCCCTTTACCACAGGCGGCGGCGGATGTGCAGGCTTTCGTGACATTGTAATGGGATCGTATATTCAAGTTCGATAATGATAACAAGTAGGGTAGCTGTTTATTGGAAGTGCCTAAGAATAATGCTGAAATTCGAGAATTCCGCCAGATCATAGCCCAGTTTATATCTTCTTTCGCACACTCGAGACGAGCCATATCTTCTTGCAAATTAAACGCCCTTTCCAATAATAACCCCTCTGTTCTTTAGTGTCCTGTATCACGAGCGACTCACTATTGCGAATCAATTGATGCCAGGACCTCCTGTTCGAAACCAGCGAATCGCCTTAGTGGGTCTTCTAGTGTAGTACTATGTACAGCTCATATACTATCTATTTGAAGTAACCATAAGGCTGGCGCTTAAGGAAACACACCTCATTCATGCATAATTATGCATGTTGACGCCCGCAGCGGCGGTTACATAATACACGCACTGCGTAACTAACGATAGAAACAAACGCCGAGTTGTTGGATGACCGAAGCTTCTATCGAATTTTCATCCTTCACCTGGTTCTCACCTACACCCTTCAGACACGCTGTAGGTCGTCAACCGAAGACATGTCTAACATCCAAGGAGATGAGGGCGTCTCTGTCTCTGCCCCGCCTTCTCCCCCTCCTCCACCCGAAGATCCAAGCTCGAAAATCTCCCCGTTCGTCATGAAGCTGAGGTCTGCTCCTCCTGGCTATTTCTTTCAACCCGAAAGGCCACCACCTCATACAGATCCATTTGCTGCGCCCACCAGCCCTTATTTCTTCTACGGCACCCTGTCTGATCCCGCTATGCTCCGCGACGTCCTTGGCCTGGAAACCACGCCACAACTTTGGCCCGCCACCATTATAGGCTACGAATGCAAACTATGGGGCCAGTATCCAGCTCTCCTAGATGCCCCAGAAAAGGTTGTTCATGGGGCTGTCTATCATGTCGAAACAGAAGAACATGGGGAGAGGCTTGCCAGCTATGAGACAGACAATTATCGGGCCGATCCGTGTCGCATCAACTATACCGACGGGAATCAGCCCGTGGATGACTTTGGTTATGTTTTTAAATCTGTCGGTAATGTTAGAGACTTGAGTGACGGCACCTTTGATCTGGGGACTTGGCTAAGGAGGGTGAAAAGGGTAGCTAAGAACTCATCAGATGTTAAGTAGCTGCAAGTTAAATACCAGAGGCATTGTTTTCTTCTGGCCCCAGATCGCACCTCTGAGCCATACATATAATTTTTTTTAAAATCTATTTAACCGTATACCGAGATGGAAACGAGTGCTCCTAAATCCGAAGGTACTGGGCTCCGCCGGCTGGACCATATTATTTTGCAGAACGGTGGGAAAACCGTCAATACTGAACGGCTTCCAATTCATTTGAAAATTTGAAATATGATCAGGCGCCTTCTGGGGACGAAGTCGAATCTCCGCGGGATGTACATATAATCCTAGTCGTTCTTTACCTCATGTTAGCATATTGATCGACTGGGCTAAGAATATTGCGCACCAAGGTAGCTGTTTAGTTCTTGCCGACAGTTCTGTCGTTATCAGGCCCTCCTTCCGTTGGCCGGTGTCGACTCGAGTTTCGCCCCAGTACTTTTCCAAGAGGTAGCCTTTAAAAATGGCAACTAAATTTACCTGAAAGGCCAGGGTTAGCAGGTACTTCTACTTCTAGAAAAGAAAAAATCTTAGCTCTAGTTTCCAATTTTATCGTTGGCGGATCGTCATGCGCTAGGCTCGTGGGCGTCTCCGATGCTGAGGTGGAGAACGAGCAAGAGGATTTGGTGGTCCCTTAGAGGCTCCATCCGGGGTTCAGATTGGTCACTTTATTCTCCCGGATCAGCGGGAACGTTACGCGGCGTATATTGCACTCCACATGGTAGTATGCATAAAAGAAGCCTCTATTCCCACATCTCGTTCGGTAAATTTCGTCCCGAGAAATATGACGACTTGCAAACATTGTCCAGAGCCCCAGTGCAATTTATGTTGGAGGAGTCGCTCTCCTATGTAGAGGCGACGGGCTATTAGTTAAATAATTTGTATATGACGACTGAATTGCATACGTGGAACAGAGCTTGAATCTACAGACCCGTTCGCCGACGTGATTTCTTGGGAGTAGGGATAGAAGGTTGTCGTAGATATTATTAGTCATAGCAAGGTGACGCTAGAACAGTCTCTAAGACTATGGGATGCTCTTAACAGCGATGTGCTCGGTAGTTTTTCGATCAACTATTTCCATTGGTTGTCTCAGTACTAGGGTCCAACAATAAACTTTAGCGTGGTATGGCCTTAGTGATATGCGACCTAGTCTTCGAGTCTCAACGGTCATATGGGACTTTTTAATTGGATGAGGTAGTTGAAATACCTTTCAGCACAGCCAAGGAAACCCAACCGTTCATTCGCATCAGCGATGTCTGCGCGGCGGACACTATCCCGAGGCGAGACATGGGCTGAACTAGAGGATCAACCAGACATATTGTTGACCCTAGTATTATAAACGACATGACTAGTTTCATTTGTATAAAGCAAATCAGAGAATCTATCTAAATAGGAAGTTAGTGAGACATTTTTATGTAAATAGAAATGGGTGGTTAGAGGACGCAATGATCTTGCTAGGTATACCAATTACTGGCGAGATATACGTGGAGAAGAACCTTTAGAGTTGTGTGATTGATCTATTTTGTTCCGAGACAGAAGTTTAGAATCAGCTGTATTTACCTGGGTCTTGGGCAAATGACAGGCGTAATGGCAATATTGCCTTGTGCATATATCCACACACACACACACACACACACACACTTGCGCATGATATGCAGCTATTGTAGCTTGAAATAATTTCTACACAACCCTTGAGAGGTAAAGACTCCTCGTTGGTCAATCGCCTTTTGCACATCAGTGAGGTTTTGCTTGTTGCGTTCACCATACCCGGAGAAAGGATCTTGCTGGTGGTAAGCATAATTGATGTAAAGACGGCGATGGTGGCTACCCGCTTGTATGGTAGCAGCTTTCACACGCTGGATCCACCTTTGAACGAAGGCATTGACAGCAGCGTCGTCCTGCCCGTTTTTCCAACTCTTTGTCAATAAACAAACTAGTACAGTAGTGATCTTGAGTTAGACGAACGAATGGCTTCGTTGATAGAAAAGACCACTCACCGGTTAGGGGACCATCGGCTTCAGTCCCAAGAGCATTTCCACCTCTGTCACGGCCTGCACGGACTGCACCTTCGTAAAGGGGCTGGAAAATCACGGTTGGAAGGAATCCTTCTACTTTCTGGACAGGCTCAATCTCTTCGGCCATGATGTCCATGATGTCTAGGTGCATGTCTGCGGATGGATGATATGTCATGGTGGCGAAAAGATTACTTCAAATCTAATGTTAGACAAGAATCTTGACTTAGGATTCTGCTTGTCATACGTCAACAGGTCAAATAACTCTCAGTATAGCTAGGAATGAGTAGATTTGAGTTTCTATCTCTCAGGAATGGACGACAATTTTTCCTACAGTTCGCAGATGAATCGGACGATGACGTATGATAAGCATCCAGCATATGCAGCTAATCGATTTAGAATCAATAGAGGATTTATTGTAAAAGCAAAGAGTAATCAGAGAACTAGGGTGGGGCCCCTTTCCCCATAACTTATAGTCGCAAATCTTCCTATATAATTACAATCACGCAGTTTGTGCTTCATCCCAAACCATATCTGCTCCAGCGTTCGGAGTGGCAGGGAGCAGTCGATCTTGTCCTGTACGAAGATACCGTGGGAATGTTTAATGGGACCAAATTTGTTACTACGTAGGGTACCAATTCAGCAATACGTGTAGAGTAGTTAGATTAAATGGAAGTGCCTTAAGGACTTAGACAGTTAGTGTGTATTTTCTCCGTGTTGGAATTCTCGGAGGTAGTCTAGTTGAATCGGTCAGTAAATGCTGCATATGAGCAGGCCGCTTTTGAGGAGTGCGAGGTAAGTGCAGTTCGTATGGGACGATTTGTGTTTACCTGGAGAGACTTGGGCTTTCTCTTCTTCTGGCACTGGTCCGGAATTGTCGAGAAGAGGCTATATGTTATGGTTTTCTGTGGAAAGGAGAAATTATTGGAGATGCTTCAATGAACGGAGCGAAATACCCTCTGGTCTGTGGTAAAGCAGAGCAGGGCCACTAATGGACAACCCCACTTGTCAAATACAAAGAAGTGTTGTGGACTGTGGGAATTTCAATTCACTTGTTTGTATCGTGTGCAGAGCGCCACTTCACATAGTAGCCGATGGTAGTTCGGCCACGACAGCAGTAGTAAGTCTCCTTTGTCGGCCTCGGCGCATCCTCCATTACTGGCATTTTATGTAGGAGGCTTCAGATAATGCGTAGGCAAGATCCGGATTCTCTTTGAGGCATCGGAATTCTCCAAGCAATGAATCACCTTATGCTGCCATTCAGTTACTGATCCTGATGAGAAAGGTACTCGTCCATTACCAAGTGTTAATTTAGGAAAGAAGACGAATAGCTGCCTCGATCCGGGTTCCGTAGATCTCTGGAAAGGCTACCTACAAAGAATGCGAGATGTGAGACGGTCTTATCGCTATGATGTTGGTCCAGTCGAGATGACATATTTATGAAAAGGGAATTAATTGCGGGTCAAGTAGTTCTTGCAAACAAAAGGCAGTATATGGAAGGAAGGGCAAGCCTTTTGCATATTAAATCTAAGCGCCAGACAAAGTTCTAGCCGTCAGCATTCCGCAACATACTCGAGGTTGTTGTGATGCGGAATCACGTATGCTCGCCATGGTTCATCGACCCTTTTCGGAGTCGCTCTCATGTACTCTTCTCCCAGGCCTGGCACATCTTTCTCACCCTGTATCTGCATCACTACTTGGATTGCAGAATCGATCGCACCCGCAATCCAGGTATGGTGCCGACTCAGATGCTCTCCGGCAAAATGGATGTTGCCCTCCGGTTGCTTGGCGACCTGGTGAAACCGCGTGAACTGACCCGGGAGGAACATAGCATCTCCCGTGGCATATTCCTGGCTCCAACAAACATCGAAAGCATCGACGTACTGGTCGTAGACGTCCACAGTATCGTAAAACCGCTGGAGGTCATGAAGAGCGAGACTAATGCGTTGGTCACGGGGAATAGACTGCATACGATATGCATCATTCATCCAGCAGTAAAGAAGAAGTACGCCAGCTGAGGAACTTCCAAGGTCATTGGATGGATAGACAATCCATCGAAATCGGAGATCCGTGGCACTTTGGCCACCAAAACAAGGTGATGGGGTCTTTTCCCAAAATCGGGTGCGGAAGTGAATCCCTAATTTATACAGTGGTTCGAAATGCATGCTGCGAATGGCTTGCTCCTTCATGAAAGACCATGTCGGCCGCTCCTGGACTCGGTGAAGTGCCGCCGGTGGGATTGCGAGAATCACTTTATCAAAGGTGCCACCATGTGACCCTGTCGTTTGCAACGTGACTCTGCCATCTTGACACTCGATGATTTTGTGTACCCTTGCATTGATGTGTATATTCTCGAAACCGACCAGTTGGACTGCACTCCGAACAAGACGCGACATTCCCCCTTTGATAGTGGCCCAATTTTGGGTATTGAAATCCAGATTCTGCATGATGATTTCGATGAAGCTGAGGTCGAACTGGTTGGTCTGACTCGTCATCAACTCCACGAAATCGATCACTTCATGTGTCCATCCAGCGATTAGATGGAGATAAGCCCGAAAAGAAATCACATCATACTGAGCTATCTGCGCGAACCCAAAATCAAAATCCTTTTGCAACAAAGCCAGCCATGGTCGGATCACCTCCCCCAAAAGGTCCCTCGCGGGCTTACCCTGGTATCCGGGTGGCAAGGGTATTTTCAGCCGGGAAGAGAGTTCGGGATGATCGATATCGGACTTAGCATTGTGAATGAAGGACACATTATTGCAGTTCTCTTGAATATACGGAATGAGCTCTATTTTGTCGTCTTGTCTCCCGTTGACGTTAAGATAACGGATGAAGTGATACACCCGGGCGTGCAATTTTGATCGGGGGATTCTCATAGCCCCTGCTTCAAAGTACACGTCTTCATCGAACCAGTGGGTAAATATTCTGCCCCCCACGCGGTCCTCAGCCTCGAAGATAGTGACCCGATGGCCATTTCGTTGGAGATAGAGGGCCAAATACAGGCCGGCGATGCCGGAACCAACAATGCCAATGTTCATCATGACAATTGAGCTGCGCGTAAAGAACTGGGGACAGAAGACAAATGAAAGCCAACGGCAGACCGACCATATGGGACCAGAATTATAGAGAGCAGCCATTAGCAACTACTGCACGTGGGCCCTCTACCTGGATGGAAAGTTGGCGGCGATCTTCCGTAGTACAGCACGGATGCTACCCGCCGGGGACGTATCTCGATTCCCCCGACTGGATAAGCTTCTCGCTGGTTAGATCGGCCACGTCAGCTGGGGCCGGGGACCCTGGGTCCCTGCCTGGGATTGTGCTCCTTTCATGTCTGATCTGCAGTGTAGTTAAGTTACATCGGCGATGGTGTTATCGGGACTAGTCTCAGGACAAGACACTTAGTAGTATTAGTGGCACACCGGTTCCCGCATGTGGTATCCCTTCCACTCTAGTCCCATACAGAGGACTTAAGAAGCCTCCACAGCCTTGATAGCCTGGAGCCTGTAATTGCCTAGAAGTCCGTGGTTGCTTTTCTTGAGCGTTTGGCAGCCCTTGCCCCCAAACACCAACATCTCAGCTCCGAGTGGACCAAATGGGTTGTCCGAACACGGCCGAGGATCCTGGTCTGTGCGCTCGTAATTCCCCTCCAGCCAACCCTTCGATTGCTCTCGATGAGACGGAAGATCCCCAAAGGTGGCCGAAAAGCCGAAAATGTGAGTCCGATCCTATATCGTTTTGGTTCCAATCCAAAACACCGCCTCATACGGTGCCGGTTAACGTTCGAACGTCATGGCGACCTAATTAGGGCTCTATACGGGAATTGTGGCGTTGATGACTGGAGCGATTGCTTTTTGCTCGAGTATCTATACCGCAGGAACCAGCCTGATAACTGCCACTTATGGATGCTCGGAGACCGTAGCGACTCTGGGAGTGACCACCTTTCTGCTGGGATTCGCGTCGGGACCCCTGATTTTTGCACCTCTGTCAGAAGTCTAGTCAGTCTATGTTGAGAATCTTCCTACCCACTTTCAGCTTGCTTGCTAACGCACGAATCGATCTAGCGGTCGCAACCCCATCTTCCGGCTCACGTTGGGATTGTTTGTCCTCTTTCAAATCGGTTGTGCATTAGCCCCAAACATAGCAGCGCTGATCATCTTCCGGTTTTTGGCCGGCTTCTTTGGTTCTCCGACGGTCACCAACTCTGGCGGGTCGATCACGGATCTTTGGCCGCAGAGTGAACGATCAGTACCATTGGCTCTATTCTCCGCCGGTAGCTTCCTGGGCCCTGTTTTTGCCCCAGTGGCTGGCGGGTTTGTCAGCGAATACCTGTCCTGGCGATGGAACCTTTGGCTGGTGCTTATCCTGAGCGGGGTTCTCTACGTGACATGCGTGCTCTTCCTGCCAGAGACATACGCGCCCAAGCTTTTGCGGGACAAGGCCCGCCGTCAGGGAGTCGTCCAGATGGGCCCCGCCCTTCAAGAGCAGCTTCGGACCTGCCTCACCCGTCCCTGGCTAATGCTTTTCGCGGAGCCGATCTTGTTTCTCCTCTCTCTTTACATGGCCTTCATTTACGGTATTCTCTACCTCGATTTCACGGCGTATCCGATCGTATACAAACAGTCCCGCGGCTGGTCGCCTGGGATCTCGGGTCTATCCTTTCTCGGCATGGGTACAGGAATGGCTATTGCCACGATTGCGTCTCCCTATGTCAACACTATTCATGGGAAATACGTGTCCAAACTTGGTCCCGTCCCTGAAGCCAGACTACCCCACCTGGTGATCTTGTCTTGGCTGATCCCCGTCAGCCTTTTTTGGTTCGGCTGGACCGCGCTGCCTCCGAAGCATTGGATTATAGGAATCATTTCGGGGGCTCCCTTTGGCTTCAGCCTGATATTACTTTTCCTCAGCATTACATCTTATCTCACGGACTGCTATGGGCCGTATGGCGCGAGTGCCCTTGCGGCCAATGCAGTCTTCCGCTCAATATTCGGTGCGGTCTTTCCTCTCTTTGGAACGGATCTGTACGACGGACTTGGCGTGCCATGGGGATCTAGCCTGCTGGGTTTCTTTGCACTCGCCTTTGCTCCCCTCCCGTGGGTGTTTTATCGTTTTGGGCCCTGGATCCGGATGAAAAGCAAGTATCATCAAATGATGATGAGTGGTGGAGCATAGGGGCTGAGATCAACGCCTAATCTCTCCATTGCACCCCCCTCCCCTCCGGCTGCGCATTCTGCTTCGAAAGACTCCTTCCTGTCTGGGTAAAGATGTTCATATCCCCACCTGGTTTGCATATATATATATACATACTAGAGAAAAAGAAAAATCCGGCGTACTGTAACATTCTTGATTAACTTACCGTATTACATCCCATTGCTTCTCATAACTATGTTAACAAATCAATTTGTTACACATGATTTACTATATAATATAATAATACCACTATTTTAGCGTTGCAATATAGCAGATTGCACAGCAGGAGCGGGGGGAGGGCGGAGGAGGTGTGGTGCAATCGAGAGATTGGCCATTCAGACGAAAGCTTACGATCGTCACTAGCCCAGGTCAGTGATCAAGAATTTTGAGAGACCACCTCAAGTAGACTAGGCTGAGCAATGCATTGCAACGGTAGATACGATGTGTGTACTCGTAATGACTCAGATCTCTTGCGCAATCACATTATGGTTTCCTTTTACATTGTACTACGAAGCTTATTGGAAAAGGACTTACACACTCGAAGCCACCAAGGTCCGAACATCCCCGTACATGCAGGACAGGAGTATTCTAAGCCATACGGACCAGTGTCCTGATATGAGACAGCAGCGGATTGTGTGGCGATAGAAACAGCCAGAATCAGCGCATATCAGAGTAATTGTCAAAGGTACGATCTAGACGATATACACTCAATCACGAGGATTGGTGCGGAACGTCTGAGTGACACCAGCAAGTATAAATACCTGGCCTGTAATTCATCCACCAGCCGTCTCTGCTTGAACGATCTGTACGCATCTCCAGTACTACTAGGATCAGTTTTCTTCTCTCAATCATCATGCCTTCTAACAAGACTCCCCCTGTTGTGGACTTTGGCGATTTCTTGTCCGGCGAGCCAGCTCGGATGCGCAAATGTGCCCAGGCTATCGGAGAAGCATGCCGCACACAGGGATTTTTCCAAATTGTCAACCACCCCATCCCCGCCAGCCTACAGCAGGAGATGATGAAGCTTTCAGCCGAGTTCTTCGCCCTCCCTCTGGAGGAGAAGATGAAGCTCGACAAATGTAAGCAGACATTGCCCATCTTCCCGTTTTACCCCTCGAGTCTGGCTAACAACCGGCCGCGCAGCCCAGAACCAGCACAACCGCGGCTACGAGGTCATGTACGGCCAGATGATTGAGAACCACACAAAGCCCGACCTCAAAGAAGGCTTCTACGTGGCACAAGATCTCCCCATGGACCATCCACAGGTGCTATCCCAGAAATTCGCCCACGGGCCTAACCTCTGGCCCGAGTCCCTGGGTGCGCATTTCCGCGACACTTGCATGGACTATCTCAACCGCATCACGGCCCTAACCGAGCAGGTGATGCAAGCCATTGCCATATCCCTGGGATACGATCAACATTACTTCGACGAATTCTGTACCGATCCCATGGCATTCTACAAGCTATTGCATTACCCGCCTCAGGCTGAGGACTCGCACCCGCTGCAGCGGGGGATCGGCGCGCATCGCGACTTCGGCGTGATCACATTACTGCTTCAGGGTGATGTGCCGGGTCTGGAGGTGTGGGATGAGGAGGCGCAGGAGTATTATCCTGCGCCCCCGGTTGAAGGTGCGTATGTCGTCAACCTGGGCAATTTGTTTGAGCGCTGGTCGAACGACGTCTACGTTTCGAACGTTCATCGCGTGATTAATCGCTCCGGTACGCATCGGTACTCCATCCCCTTTAACTATAACGGGAATCCGGATTTTGTTATCCGCTGTATT
The DNA here is from genome assembly GCA_028505775.1 of Aspergillus minisclerotigenes. NCBI lineage: Eukaryota > Fungi > Ascomycota > Eurotiomycetes > Eurotiales > Aspergillaceae > Aspergillus > Aspergillus minisclerotigenes. The sequence continues at coordinate 655,057 of CM053883.1, read as the reverse complement.
GAATCGTGCCGTGGTAAGCCGGAGGATGAGAAGTATGCTCCTATATCGGTGGATGATTATGTGAGGCAGAAGTACAAGGATGTTTACAACAGGGTCGGTATCTACCAAGTGGCTGAGAGGGCGGCATAGCTACCAGGTTTACCATGTGTTCTGTATGGGCTAATTACAGCTGGGAAGTATTGATGGTGGACTTGACCTGTTTGTCCTGAGTATTAGCATAGAGTTAGAAAAGAAAGTAAAGGGCTAAGAAACGAGTTCGATCAGAAGTCCGCAGTTCATCTAGCAAGTTCCAAACATCAACGAATGTAGCTGCATCGTATGCTTGATCCGGATCACTAAGAATGTACCTTGAGGCTGTACATTGCCTAACCATCACGTTCCGTACTTGAGGCATCGGTTGCGAATTTCCAGACAGGTGGCTCTCAGAGCTTCTGGTAGTTCTGAGTCTACAGCTACTCTAAGTATTATTTAAAAAGACTGTATATAGTCAAGTTGATATCTATTATCACTACGTCTGACGTATATGTATATTAATTTCCCTCCAATCTCTTTTGAATAACTGGTTCCTTTGCCTACAAGCTGCCGCAATCGCTGATACTGTCTAATAACGGCAGGCGAGAAAGATATTAGATCTCGGCATCAGAGGGCGTTTCAGGGATGATTGCCTCATACAGCGGTCGGAACAGGTAAGAGGAGTTAAATGGTAATTCGGCGCTAAACAAGGAAGATTGTTGAATATGAACCATAAAGCTACTTACTTCACCAGCTATTACTACACTACATCTAGTTCATTCCTTTATGTATACGCAGCAGGCCATCAAGGAATGACTAAGAGCAACAATGAAAAAAGAGCGCTAGTAGCATCCCCCGAAGCACGCCTGTATTTGTTGATTAGTATCCATCCCTAAGTCCCCCGTGGCAAACGTAAAGTAAATTACCACTAGGCAAGATAGGCCTCCAAGACTTATTGTTACAACCTGACCATTCCTGATGATATTATCTCCAGCATATTACAACAACTCAGTAGGTCTTTGCTCAATGTAACTCCATGCATGGGCATCTGGATAACAGCAAGTTCTGGCAATAGCAATGCTGATCAGATCGATCTATGACTGTGCATATATACTGGATAATGTCTAGAGTGTAGTACAGGTTCCCCATCATTTCGGGTTGCTACATTTACATTTATCTTTCGGCCTTTAAGGTACCGTGTAACCATCGAGGCCAGAAATATCAAATATTCAATTACGTAAAAGTATCTAGCTGTTAAACCACCCATAGTTCCACGGACCAACCATTAGGCTCCTACCTATTGCGGAGTTGACATCCATTTAAATTTCAGTATTTAGGCTTTGACCACCCGGGATACCCGCAGCCCTATTGTGTCTCAGTACGTCTCTAACCAGAGTTTGGACCTCACGTAAGACTAAGGCCTCCAGCTCCTTCTTGTGAGTACCAAATTGGTTCATGGGCACCTAATCAGGTGGTGACGGAGATCTCCGGAGAGACTGTTTCTAAGAGCCTAGTATATACAGAACCCCGCTTCGGCTTTCCTATTTTACGTGAGACGTAGCCTATGCTTTAGGCATCTCAGCCGTTTCCGGCTGGGATTATGGTCCTCCCTGGGGCGTAGCCAAACTGAAGATGGCCGAGGCTGACCTGGTATAAGACATAAAGCTCCTAAAAGATGATGTCAGGTTAAATGTATACCATGGGTCTTGTGCGTTACGACACGGGGTCGCCGTGTTGACCATCAGCAATTGCTATATAATGACCGGTTAATTCGAACAAGAATGAATCTAACAAGAAATACTTTATTGGAATCACTCAAGGAATAGTCCCACATTCACCAAGCTTCAATTGCATTATATATCATTATACATTATGGCAGAGACACATAGCAAGAACAGAATCATGCGGTCGGTCGTTTTTGATGGCCAGCCGTTCGAGGTTTACGTCCGTGATATCCCGAAGGCAAAGGTCGTCAGGCGAACGGATGCAGTGGTTCAGGTCACTTCAGCAGCTATCTGCGGCTCTGACCTGCACAACTACCACGGCGTCTTTGGTAGCGACCAGGTGCCTTATTCTATTGGGCATGAGGCCATGGGTATCGTCGAGGAAGTTGGAGCAGATGTTGCATCCGTGAAGATTGGGGATCGCGTCATTATACCTGACTTCCCTGATGACGTCGGGCTGGATCTAGAACCAACGATTAACCCTGCAATTGCATTGTATGGAGAAGGCCATCGATTTGGTGATTTGGGAGGTTGCCAAGGTATGGTTGAGCACTGCAGAATCATCCTTTATTATCTCTTGAGAAACGAAGCATGAGTCATTATTGAAAAAAATACATATTTCTAACTGACAAACGCCATTTTCAATAGCCGAATTTGTGCGCGTCCCACTCGCGGACAAGTCCTTGATTGTTCTCGGTAAGGAATTCGATGGCATCAAGGATGAAGATCTAGTTCTTCTTTCAGACATCTTCCCTACTGCCTGGGCGGGAGTCACTTGGTCGGGCTTCGAGGCTGGAGATACGATCGCTATTTTTGGGGCAGGCCCAGTCGGACTACTAGCGGCTTATTCGGCAATTCTCCGTGGAGCCTCTCGAGTGTATTCCATCGACTCTGTTGAAGATCGACTGGAACTCGCAGCTTCTCTTGGAGCCATTCCGATCAACTTCACGAAGGGCGAACCGTCGGCGCAGATTCTGGCCCGGGAACCAGGTGGCGTTCAGCGCACCGTAGACTGTGTTGGGGAGGAATGCGTCAACGAGAACTTGAAGCCCGATCAGTCCTTTGTTACCACACAGGCAATCAAGTGCACCAGTGTGGGTGGTGGCTTAGCGGTTATTGGGGTACACTTTGCTCAACCGAATTCCCAAGGAGTTCAACGAGGAAGCACCATTTCACCATCGACCACCTTTCCCATGACGCTCTTCTGGGAAAAGAACATGACGATTCGTGGTGGAGCAGTGGACAGCAAATTATATGTTGAGCCACTGCTGGAACTAGTGAAAAGTGGCAGAGCTAAACCGGGCTTCGTCTTCTCCAGCATTATTGATATCGAAGAGGCGCCAAAGGCCTATCAACGGTTTTCTGATCATTTAGAGACGAAAGTCATGATCAGGTTCTCCTAGAAGAATATACCCTAGTACCTGCAGGATGAAGGGTACTCTCCGTATCCGGGGGTCTGATTGCCCCCTATTTGATCTTTCTGTATATTCATATTATCAGGCGCCGTCCACATCGCCGCAGAACCTCACCTTCACAACACACCCCGGGAATTTGACCGACGCATTGTTGGGGGTAGTACAACAGGAAATAAGGTGAGGTTCCGGGGAAAAGGCGAGAGGACCACGATAGTATAAATTGCACAACTATGTACTAAACTTACACCTAATTGATTCAATTAGTAAGGGTCTCAACCTCATCAGAAATTACCGTTTCATTGTAGATGCCCTGGAGCATAGCAAACTCCCCAAGACGGACTTTCCTGGAACTACCAGCTGCACATCCAGAATCGTTCATGAGTAGCAATTTATATTATGCCCAACTTCAATGCGTCCACCATGATTCTGCCTAGGTCTCCTTCCGCGGTAGATCGACCAACATACGCACTCTGATCCCCGGATTTAGTGTCGTAAAATAATGACACCTGAAGTGTTGAGATTATCCCCGTGGTGTAATCAAGCGGTCTTGCTTTTACAACGTTAATGCTAGCATTTACTCGATGAGCCAGACGGTAATCGCCCTCATTAAAGCGGCGGTAGACAGGGCAGGCGGACATTACCCTGTGTATATGGGCGGAGTATATGCGCATTTATATTAGGCGCTCCACCAACCCCTCTTCATGCAGCTAAAATGAGGGGCAAATCCAGCCTCACTCTATAAAGCCTGAGCGCCGTGTCACCCTCTCCATAAACACCAATCTTAATCCCAGACTCCGCTGAACGAACACACTCTCTCTCACCAATCAATCACTTCCCAAGATCCAACACAATGGCTCAATCTGGAAGTTTAACTAGCTTCCCTTTGCAATACATGGTAAGAAAGATATTTTTCAAAGCATCCAAAAGACCGACAGGTAAATGGAGCTGTGTCAATTAAGTAGCTCTCTACCGATTCCCTAGGGTCTGTTCCCTTCCTAGACTCGTACAAAGCCGTCATCTGTTAGGTAGTTCGATCTAGTTACTTCTGGCTAAGACCTGATATGTCAATCATGAGCTCATGATGCTAAATCCGAGAGCATGCACGCTCAAGATCCCATAGCAATCTCAGGTCGCGGATATACGGAAAGCAATATCTTTTTCGGGACGACGGGACGTAGGCCTGCGGGACGCGGGGAACGGGGAACGGGGAACGGGGAACGGGGAACGGGGAACGGGGAAAGCCTGCGGAGAGTAGATATATGAAAGAAGTCGATATTACCATAGAGATTGAACACACGACGGAAATCTATCTTTAGAGATTCATTGATTATGGCACTCGCGAATCACGGCGCTTCAATACCGGATCTCATCGCCATTGGAGATGAGCAGGAGAATGTCACTGACTGGCAACGACGATGCGGGATCAACAAGGACAGTCAGATTCGTTTAGTGAAGCTCGCACATATGCGTTATCAACACCCTGATCTAGACCAGATAACGACCTTCCTGCAAGGTATGCTTCAGACTGGCCTTGCTACTCATGCCAAAACTCATTGAATGATTCCAGATTTTGGCATGACCGTTGCCAAAAGAACGGAAGATGAAGTCTGGTATCGCGGGTATGGTGAGGACCAGTATGTCTACTATGCGCGAAAGGGCACGAAAAAGTTTCTGGGAGGTACCTTTGTCGTGGAATCATACGGCGACCTTGAAATGTAAGGATCAGATGTTTGTTGTGTCTAGAAACTTGCATTGGTGTCGTGATAGAGCCTCCCAGCGTCCAACAGCCAGCAATATTCAGGAACTTTCCGATGTTCCAGGTGGTGGCTTTCTTGTTACACTGACGGATCCTGAGGGGTTTCCAGTGAATTTGATGTTCGGGCAAAAGCCCGCAGAAAAGGGTGCCATTCCAGAGAAGCTCACTATTAACTACGAAGAAGAAAAGCCCCGAATCCGGAAGTTCCAGCGATTTACTCCTGGTCCAGCGGCTGTACACAAAGTATGTCCTCTCTTTACGTTAATCGACTAAACTAATTTCCTTGGAATAGCTGGGCCACTTTGGGCTATGCACGGGGAAGTTCGAAGAACTGGTCCACTTCTATACTACGACATTCAATATTGTACCGACTGATTTTCTTTACGTGGAAAAGGATGGCCAGAGGAAGAACGTTGCATTATTCGCACATATTGACCGTGGCGATGATTATGTGGACCATCACAGTTTTTTTATAAGCACAAATGCCAGCAGTCATGTACATCACTGCTCGTTTGAAGTCCATGACTTTGATACTCAGAAGCTGGGGTACCAGTGGCTCACTGATAAGAAGTATAAGTCTGTGTGGGGCGTTGGACGCCATATCCTTGGATCTCAAATCTTTGATTACTGGTGGGATACAACAGGAAACATGATAGAGCATTATACAGATGGAGATCTGGTGAACAATCAGACTCCCATTGGTTATGGACCGGCTGGAGATGAGTCCCTAGCTGTCTGGGGACCTAAGGTGCCAGCTTGGTTCTTGAAATAGCAATTTGTCTCGCAGATAGTCAATCATTTCATCCCTGCCAATACTAAAAGTGCTTAAAGTTATATAACCATGTCTAGTGAAATAATAGGGCTATTTGTGGATGTGTCACAGAATGTCTTCGTAGCTGGTAGGAGCATATGATCAGAAATTTTCTCGTGCTTGATTATCTGTATGCCTGGGGATGTTCTTCCAAAGCTCTTATGAACAGGTTGGAACATACTTGAGAACGTGACTAGATTATTTAGAACGACAGCAGGAAATGTGCATTTATACCATGACTAGTATCAGTGTAAACTACCTTTTGTTGTGGCTCGATTGTCATAAAAGTCTCTTAGATACCAAGTATACGGAAAGCACAAGTCTAACCCGGAAAGTAGAAAGGTCTATTTTGAAAGCATAAGTCTATACTCTTCACTCGATATGATGAATCTTCTGTATCCTATGCCTAGCGCGTGTCATAGCGAACCTTATTCACCAGGGTGCCAATTTGATCGATCTCAATCGAAATCTCATCTCCGTCTTTTAAAACCACCCTTGGGTCCCTGAAAAACCGAATTCCAGCGGGAGTTCCAGTCAGGAATAGAGTACCCGCCTCAAGAGTAGTGCCTTGTGAAAAATACGAGATCTGTTTCTTGATCGAAAATATCATATCTTTTGTGTGGCCGTCTTGGACCGTCGCTCCGTTGTGAATCGCTTTGATGGACAACGTTTGGGGGTCTTTAATGACGGATGGTGCGACCAGAACAGGACCTTAATTTGATCAGCAAAAGGCACCGACATCTACGTTGGTTTGGTACTCACCAATCGGACAACTTCCGTCGAGGCCTTTGGAGAAGGACCACTGAGCAGTGAGTAGTTGCATATTTCTAGCAGAGACATCGTTCGATGCAGTATATCCCAACACATAATCCAACGCCTCTTCCTCAGGGATATCACGGCCAGTCTTCCCGATAATCAGACACAACTCCGCTTCGTAGTCACTGCTGCCATCTTGAGCACACTTAGGGATGTTGATTGCGGCGGGGTGAGGGCCAATGAGTGCAGTTCGAGGCTTGGTAAACAGGATTGGCGCTTTAGGCAGAGCCATATTAGCTTCCTACAGGTCGTGAGTACCTATCCCTAAATCCAAACCTTCATTTGAGCTCACCTTTGCATGATCCATGTAGTTCAGACCTAGGCAACGAATGTAGTTACATTCCTCCCGCGAGACCGGGGAAAGAAGCTAAACCAAATGTTTAGAATGCTACTTTGCTGACATGTTGAATCACCGTACCTGTTTGGCATGCATCACTTCTTTGGTCACCCGGCCATCAAATATTGTCCCATCAATCACGTATGCCGCGATTTCAACGCCGTCCACGCTGTCGCGTCCAACATCTCGGGATGTGTCGACCAGCTGGCCAAGGTGGACTAAGCCGTCTTGCACAGCAACGAATCGGATGAGGTGTGTCCAGGAAGGCATTTTGAGTATGTGCTACGAATTATATGCGAATCAAAAGAAATACAGCCAATATAAGATATGTCTTGCTTAAACAGAAAGTCCGGGGTACTCAAAATTTGACTGGTGGGACGGTGGGACCATATTCCCCGTACTCGGATATACGGAGGTAGAACTTCCTGCCACTATGGAGACAATATTGACAAATGAAAAGCGAGATATGCTTCAGTAGGGTAGTGCAAAGTCAATCAAGACTTATATGGGTTCTATTTGCGAGAGAACAATGCGGGACCTATGGAGTATGCGGGACCTGTGGGGTATGCGGGACCACATCCTGGGGCACGGCTGATCGACGTGCTCTGATGCCGTGGGCCGACATGAACATAGAGACCACATGGAGTATTATATGTCCTCGTACAGACTCTCATGCAGATTGCTGACAAAAACAAGATGTCCGACTTAGGGTACGAAACAACTGATGTGGTGATCTGTGGCTGTGGCCCGACTGGGGCCATGCTGTCTGGGTATCTGGGCCAGTTAGGTGTGCCGAACATTGTCCTAGAGAAAGACACAGACATCACCACAGATCCTCGAGGTATTGCTCTGGACGAAGATGGAATTCGCTTGCTTCAGGGCCTTGGGCTCTATTCCTCCATCTATGCGGAAATCGGTACCTGTAAGTCCGATGTTCAATCTTCAAATTCAGCCTTGTGATTTGACACCTAGCTTGAAGGCATGAACAAATTCAAATTTATCGGCGGTACTGAGCCAATACTGGAGAAGAGCGCATTCATCGAGATGGATTATGGAACGGTGGGATGCCCTGGACTCTATGTGAAAGTGACGGCCTTGAGCTTTGAGGACTAACAGGATGTCTCCCAGACTGAAGGTGGCACCGGCCATGTAGGCTTCATTTGCCACAAGCAGCCCGCGCTGGAACAGTGTCTACGAAATGCCATGGCTTCGTCCAGGAACTGCGTCTTGCGGTCTGGTTGTGAAATCATGCATCTTTCGCAAGACGAACAAGGTACATTATGCGAGTACCGAGACCCCAAAGGCCAAATGCGTCGTATCAAGTCGCGCTTCTTCGTTGGGGCGGACGGCAAGACTGGTTTTACCAGAAAGCAATATCTTGAGCCACGAGGAATCCTCATGGAGAAAGCTCATCAGTGAGAAACTTTGAACAAATTAAAAGGCTGACGACTAACCATAGATAGAGCTTTCTATGAAGAGACATGGGTAGCCCTGAACTGGGAGATCAGTCTTCCCAGCAAAAGCACACACCCTAATTTTCCATTATGGGACTTGGGCTATACGCCCGAGCAAGTGTACGACCTGTTCTTCCCGACCAATTTCCGGTTCATTTGCAATCCGAACAGACCGTGTGTCTGTGGACGATTTGGCCTTCCTTCGGATAGATTGTGGCGCTTTGAGTTCGTTATCCAGAAGGGAGAGGATGGAGATGAGATGGCAAAACCAGAGATGATCAAAAAGGTTGTCTTCCCATATATTACACATGCCGGAAGCCGATACGGGTAAGATCCCTGTCTGTAGACCTAAGGCGTACTTTTGCTGATTGATGTCAGACTGTCTCATGACGTGGTATTCCCTGAGGACTGCATTAAAGTGCTTAGATCTCGTCCATTTAGATTCTCAGCCCGCAGCTGCAACAGATGGTCAGACGGCCGAGTGATACTGTGCGGCGATGCTGCGCACGTCTTCCCTCCATGTATGACTTCACCACAATTCTCTAGCGTGAAAAGCAACTGATGGAATTATAGTCGGCGGCCAAGGGACTGCATCAGGCTTCCGTGACGCGTCTTCGCTGGCCTGGCGTCTTGCACTCCTCTGTCGCGACCAGGTCCCTCGATCACTTCATGAGAAGGTCTTGAGATCATGGTACGTAGAGCGCAAGCAACAACTTGAGAGATCGCTCGCATCGACAATTGAGAATGGTCGTTTTGTCACAGAAAGCAACCCGTTGAAGATTTTCGCGCGTGGGGTCTATCTATGGCTAATACAGCTCGTCCCATCCTGGCGACATGAGCTTTCGCTCGGGCGCCGAAAGGAAGCCATAATTCAATATGAGTATTCAGAAGGCCTGCTGTTCCTTCCCCAGTTCAACGGTGGCCGGTCTTTTCCACAGGTATACTGCAAGGCATTGAGCAACGAAGGTGAGATCCTATTCACCGACGATGTAATATTTGGACCACATAAAAAGGGTTTATTCCAGCTTGTGGTCTATGTGAAAAGCCTTGACGCGGTGCCTTCCTCCCGTGATATTGTTGCTGACATTGACGACATGTCCAATGGTGAGATCCTTGCTTCCGAAGTCACTTTCATTATTGAAGATATCGAATGCCAGGAGATTGGGACGGGGGACAGCGTCTATCGGCTTGCCACTGGGGAGGAGTTCGCCCGGTCTCCCTTATGTGAGAGACGACCGGAGCCTACTTTTTACGATCGTTTCCAACTGAGCAAGGCACTGAAAGGGATGCGGTTTGCAGTTGTGCGGCAGGATAGGTTCATATTCGCTGCTTGTAATACCAGGGAAGATTTGAGGGTCGTTATCAGTGAACTACTTGCGAATATTGCGTAGACTTAAGGGATTCATGGATCAAAGTCCAACGATGGCGATTTTTCCATTGCAATGAGTGTGATAGCTTTCGCAGAAAATCATTAAAACATGCGGCGAATTTCGATTGTACAATGGAGATCATCAAATAATTGCCTACGTGTCATCTTCCGCGCCTCCCTGCATCATACGAGTTATCTGGTCGGCAAACTTTCGCGAAATCCCCCAATGGCCTATCCGACGTAGCAGGTCAACAAGCCCGCTCAATGTGCTAGATTCCTTGATTTTTGGTCGTGAGGACTTGAACCCATTTGACTCAAATAAAAGAGCCTGGCAGTTGACATTCAGACTAGCAAATTCTGGGAAGTCCTTGGGAGAGTCACGATTGTCAACACCAAACTTGAGATAGGCGTACCACACCATAGCCGCCTGGTATAGCACTCGAGGGACATGCATGGCAGGCTCTACACCCAGCGTCATACTCTGGATCTTTTGAAGAATCAATGCTCCATGGAGAACGCAGCGCCGACCGTCTTGGGAAGAAGCCCACTTTGTAATATACTCTCGATGTGGCAACGATCGTACGTATCCATCTCGACCAGTGGCGAGTTCAAGACGATCGAGATCCACGAAGAGGGCCAAGAATGCGGAATGCCAAAGGATTTCAAGGCAAAATGGGCTAACTGTAGACCCTTCAGGCTGTAGGTAGTTGTCGAAAAACTGCATTAACCACGATTCAAACTGGCCACTGACATCCTCTCTCAGCCCGGAATTTAGGGAGCGTTTATCAGCAATTGATGCAATCATTCCTTCCAACTGTGCTAGTTGGGTAAATTGAGACAGCTCCGCAGTTGTGGTTTGGGGAGGATCGATGGATTTCCACTCATGTAATATCTTCCAGTCGGTGGAACTTTTAGCCTGCCATAAACGATCGTTAACAGTAGTTGGTATGCTGGATGCTGTATGTCTCAACATAGGGCGAGTCATAAACAGTGTTGCGAGCTCGGAGTCATGGATGTAGAGGCCTATTGCAACCCGAACTTGCTCCTCTGCATGAGCCCATACTTTCCAGTGCTGTTCGGTGGTCCATCCTGAGACACTACTAGGAAGCAGATCGGTTGATTGACGGATTTCAAGCATGTTACATCTTCGTGCCCACTATACAATAGATTAGTCCCGATGTTGTGTGCTAGATGCACAGGGGCAAGCTTACATTGACGACCGTTCCATGAAAAGTTTGTGCGATAAGCAGCTGTCTAGGATCCTGTTCATGATCAACGTCTGCAAGATATCACAGCTAGCGTAGAACTTACCCCCGAGAGAATGGCAAATGTTTGCCCCACTAGAGCTGCTTGGATCACCGCGAGAGTTTCCTCTTTTCCCTTGCAGAAGTAGCTTTCCCACTGGAAGGTCAACCAGAGTTCGTTCAATAGTGCATGGCCCGAGCTTACAGAAGAAAGAACCGCCTTGTGAAGTCTCTCATAAATTCTCGAGCCCTGGGCGATGGCATAATCTGAACCTACGAAAAGACTTCCAACTGAGCAAATCGATAGAAGTAATAAGGAGTGCTTCGGAGATGGCCGAAACGTGGAAGGATGAACAACGGGAAATATTGAACTAAATCGTGTAAAGTACATTTGTACACATTGGTTCTAAGTCCCGTTAGTCTTGTAATAGCCAGTATAAATTGTCCAAACGTACTAAAAACTCGGTCGATGGCAATGCTTCAGCCAAAACGCGTTGCTGAAGACAACATGAGAGACCCTCTCGGTACTCATCATCCAGCTTGGTCTGCTGTGGCACCGCTTCAGGGGTAACATGCCCCGTTTCATGGGCAGGTATGAAGCTAAACCAATGCTGACGGATCAGATCCTGTTCGCGTCGCTCACCACGACTTGGTGATTCGTGCAAAGAGAATATAGGAGCTTCGTCATCTTGGCACACGAGAAAAGGTATATCATTAAGTGTGCTGGCCAACACAGTGGAGTTGAATGCGTTTAGATCGAAGTTCTCGTTAGCTAGCCAATTCGGGACTTGGGTGTCTAAGTCAAGATCCCAGTCTATCGCCGATGTGCTTTGAAACATGCCATCCAAAGGCGCCGACGGCGCTGGTTGGTGATCCACGAACTCTGTGGATGGGTCGACAACGGCTTCAAGCCACCCTGGGAGTCGGTGTGGGGGCGGTCTCGCGTTCACATCACCTGTATCTTTCCGAGAAAATGAGGCGAGGGCTGGTATGTCAGTTCTTTGATCGAGAGAAGAGCATGCCTCAGTCGCCGTCGTCGCCAGGGGAGCGGCGATTGGCGCCGGTTGTGGAGTGGAGTGCGACTGGTGAGATCTCGCATGTCGAAGAAGAGTATCGCTTTGTATGTGTCAGCTCTAATGAGCCGGATTGACCAAGCACATGGTACCTACTGGCGAGTAAAAGCTTTGCCACATTCGGAGCAGCCAAAGGGTTTCTCCTTAGTATGCGACCGGACATGCCGAGCGAGGTGCTCTGCTTTGAAGAATGTCCGAGAGCACCACGGACAAATCCTGTGCTGCTTGAAGTGGGCTCGTGTCTGTGGCATTGGGGTGCGAGAAGGTGCAAGTTTGCTGATGCAGGGAACCCCAGAATTTCCCCAGATTCACGATCCCGCATTCGGATATACGCCGGATATACGCTGCTGCGGGGCCCAAACTTTCGTATGCCGACTCTGCCTTGCGTGTCAACAAGCATCCTAGATTTGCTATGGATGAGTTTCCGCATCTGATGGTCTGGTGGGAAAGAATGAATATGAGGGTGAAGGTCCGAGAGCTCGTTCTGCTGTAGACCAAAGGAAGGTTGTTTCAACCTGAAAGCAAGGAGCACCGTTTTCACTTCAAACGACTAAAGCACAAAGTTCAGTCACATGATCGTCGAGTTTTTGAAGTAATCTACATCGTCTATGGACTGTAATGTTTTCAAGTGCCTCGTTGTATTAGAAATTGTAGAGGAATCGTACTTTCAAACATGGTGGATTGCGGTTTTTCAGTATTTCAGTTGAATATTGGGCACTCGCACTTCGGTGCTTTGCACCACGCCCCACACTGAGCGGTCACCTGCCGTGTATACCGTACATTGGAATCAGTCTCAACTTATCGGTGTCGTTTCAACTTCTCTTTTTCTATTGCGAGCATGATTATAGGGTTATATGTGTACTCTACGACATCAGTTAATAGGCCGGTGGTTGACTGGTTGACTGGTTGACTTCTCCATTCGACCTAGTATATATACTTTAGGTTGGCAAGACGTTAAGTAGTAGCTCGCAAACACGGAACAGCACGTAGATATATTTGCAGTGTAAGCTGCCCAACACAGTGGTGGCTGGTATACTCGCTAGTGCGGCAGGTTATCACAGTGTCATAAATCCAATATCAATCCGACAGGGTCTATCAAAGAGTCGTAGGGAAGAGGATCATATATATCGCCCGGCAAAGTGCTCTACATGCTTATTGAAGCGTTGTATATGTTATTTCGAGCGATCTAGAGCGTCTTCCAGCACGTGGGAGAAGGGGTTCTGGCAACACACGGGAGTGCCATCTGAGAAACCAAATTAATATCTTCCAACCAAAAAGATAAAAAACAACATACAACAGGAGGGATTCGCTGGTGGTCACCCACCCAACTACTAACCTCCCGGCGTGTGGCTTAAGTACGGCTGAGCGGACGGGAAGCCCTGTTCTCCACACCCTATGGTCGTATGTACTGGTTTCTGAATTATGCAACATTATATAGGCTTATTGTTCCAGCTGAGTGATAAGTACAGAATCTGTTGAGAGGATCGGGAGCCTACTATGACCGGTCTTACGGACAACTTGCGAATTGCTGTAGTGTCTAGCAAAGCGCATGTTAATGAAGCAGTGCTTGAATTCAAATAATGCTTGCTTCGCTTCGCTCCGCTGCGCAATGAGACCGGCACGGGTATGGGTTCGACGAAAGTGAGGCCTATCGGTCATTTAGTCCCTCGGAATTTGAGACTAGAGGTGCCAAAAAATTCACCACGGAGATAAATGGCTTGTGACAGTTCAGCGTTCCTAGTGATGTTGCTTTTTGATCCTTCGATGTCGGCTCTTCCTATCATACCGATCGCCACATTGGATCCGTAACTTCGGGATAAGGATCGCCTCTAAGGACCGAGTTCGATGGACCTTGTGGATGCGCTAGAAGCATACTATTGTATCTTGTGGCAAGTATGGGTAGCGAAGACCTCAACATCAACAACCCCAGTTAGAACCATAGGAACACGCTTTGCTGTGTCGTTCACAAGATATAGAAGAGTTTAAAGTACCATTTTCAGAGCATCCGATTCATCTGTAACCAATCAAGCTACAGATGATGATTGTCTACTCACCGTTCCGCGTATTGAATCGGGGAGATCTGAAGAGATGGAAATCGCGCTGTGAGTCCGTGACAGGCAATGTCGCCCACGTGTTTGCGACTACCGAAGCAGAATTCGGTATTAGACCCGACCCGAAACCGCCAAACCGGTTGAGTTTCGGGTGCGGGGTACCCGCTCGGGTACTCTGCCGAGAACCGAACCTGACCACCTTAATTCCACAGTATTGTACCTCATAAGATTAGGAACCCTTCTTGGGGGGTTCTAGCCGTTGGATCTATAAGAAGAAGTCGTCGTCAGAGTGGATGCTCTACCGATGGGTAAACAGGAGCTGTTAGGTGATAGCCTTGGGTGACTGTCAATCACAACCCCATACAGTATCATATATATTTTTTATGGTGCAGTGGTGAAGCTATTGCCCTTGACATTGTTTAATGTTAATTGAGGAACTTGCTGAGAGAGCCTGAACCTTACATTATGAGTCAAGCAGATAGTAACTAAGCCCTCGCTGAGAAGGAAGCAAAGTTTGAATCTTTATCTGTCAATGACTTGATGGAGAGATCATTCAAGGAGCATTCCTGATCCAGCCGGTTTATAGATTCCTGCCCGGGTTGGCTGCTTACATAATAGCGATAACCTACCTATTTGGGACTAGGGGAAGGTTGGCTTCTCACAATTTGGGCAACTCAACACCAAAGTTGCTCCCGAGTTTTATATCAACCTTTTGAGCTATATATTGCTCAAATAACCTAATATCAACAAGCAGCCCTTATAGCTCAGTGGTAGAGCGCATCACTCGTAGCCTGAGGCATCTAGATGACGTCTAGAAGCCTCTGAAGTTGTCATGATGAGGTCCGCGGTTCAAACCCGCGTGGGGGCACTACTTTTTGCATTTTGAGGGATTTTTTGGCGGGTGATTTGTGCTAAAATGTGCTTCCCTGGAAGGCCACTTAAGAAGAAGTAGAATTTACTTGGAATTTCCCATATTAGTAGCTTCTAACCTCTGTATCTAGTGTCTAAAGTACCTCTTGGAATCCTGGTGCCGTTTCTTTCTTAGGGCACATGAAAATTTTCACTGTGCCGCTCACACACTCCGCCTTCCTAATTAAGATACACAGCGGCAGTAAATACTTATATTTATCAGACTTCAAGCTCTAATTCACGGCCTATAATGGTGACCTCTATTGCCGCTCTATTATTGTAGAGATCGATGCTTTAAATGTCCTACCTCTGCTCAATCTGACTGCTATACTCAAGACAGATCTCAAAATAGTAAGTACTCTATATACCGGGCCTCCGGTTGCCCGTCATCCTCAATACTTTTCTGTAGGGTCCTGACCCCTGTGAGTAGGATTCCCGACCTGTATTAGACCGGGCCCTTGCGGTGGTGGTTATAGGCGGGAATCGAGGCCAGATCCTCCGTCATATCACTGAGAATGAAATTCAATATATAGTAGGGTCTCGCAGTTGGTTAAATCTCTGGTGGAAGCGTACAAAACATGGGAGTGTCCTGCAATTTAGGGCTAGGTTCTGCCGGTATACTACCGATTTAGGAAGGCGTCTTGCCTCAACGTCAGTTTATGTTCGGCTCCTCATTGCTGTCAAAGCTGTATTTTTGATGACTTGGGAGGCCTTAATTGGATTATGTTGGAATTGGAGTAATGAAACGAGATATAGACATTCATATTGAAGGCTTCTGTAACGGCGGGAAGCGTGCAACCCAGAGCAATCTAAATTGTAGATTCAGATTTATGTGATCCTTTGGCATTATGAAATATAGGACCCTGGCTATATCTCGTACAGCTGCGCATAAAAATTAGGCAATGTGTCTAATTGCTGTATGTGTTATGGCTTATATAGGAAGACTTTCTTACATGGGTATATTCTCGAGCAGCTTATCATAGCCTGGAAGGAGGTTCGAATTGTGCGCAATGCTATTTCTGTCTACTCTCTATGGACAGGCACTTTTCTCCAATAGTTTTAACCGTTGTATTATTGATTGCCTTGTTCCCAGTAAACGTCAATGATAGCCATGCATCCATCTTGTTCGATATCTGCTAATGTGGTTGGCATCTGACTTATATTTATTTGATATGTCATAGATATCTGCATGCATGTATGTAGTACGCGTAGTATTATTTTTCTCGCCTGGAGATCTTGCCATGTATAAGTATCCCCCTCAGAGCTTGATGACACTTAGGATAGACAAGCTGTCCTTCACCTCACTGTCACGAGAGCCTTGTAAACCCGACGCTGAGATTTTAACAATTTCTTATCTTTACTCTGCCATACTGACTTCCACAAATTAGCGATATTCAGTAGTCAATAGCTGGCATAAGTGTTAATTCTGAAAGGATATCATAGCATTATAGCACAGTGATGGTTGAAACTATGATATATCCCAGTAAAGAATTGATTTCCAGACATGAATCTCGCACCACCGTAGGTATGCTTTCCATATTGTTAGGTAAATTTCTGATGTGCTTTACATCTAGTACATAATGGCTAGACTATGCTGCAACTAGTCTTTACTTCTTATAATACTGTCACCGTATTCTATAACATGTACTGTTTTAGTTCGCATTTTTGTTTGCAGACATATCCTATGAGCAGTAACGTCCTCGAGAAGTCATCATGGGTACTTCAAAAAGTGCGAATGATAGGCAAATTTCAGTGATATTTAAGTTGTTTACATGCGCAATCTTTGAGACATCTGACATGGACTGCGGACGGCCTGTAAACCCTGGTATTACTACATAGCCTTTGATGATAGACGACATAATTATTATCCACCTGATCGTGCAAATCGGAATGAATGGAACGTCTTAATGTGTTGGGATTCTCAGAGCTGCTCGTTTTGCCCAAAATTCTGTTCTATTGAGCGACGCTATTTGTCGTCAGTGGTGACACAAAAGCATTAGATTGCTCGACATCATCCAGAGTATCTGGAATTATTTGGGTCTACCCGTGAAAGCCGACCATGGCTAACTATTCCAAGGATGAGATATAACGAAAACAACGGACAGAGGGAATCGCAGATGTTGATCAGAGATGGGTGATCTCTTCCTGAAATGAAATTGTCGTTGCTGCTCAAAGTCTAGACGTGTTGGTGGCGGTATGTGGTATTCAAAACATGCTGAGGAAATATACACTTCTCATAAACCTTACCATTTGCATACTGACTTACTCTTTCGATGAATTTCTGATATTCTTATCCTGAGCTGGTTGAGTTAAAGATGTATTAGGGTACCAACAGGTCAGTTGCATGATAACGTGACCCCACAATCACATAAGATTTCACTACCACTTCAACTTCGCCTGATTAAGCAACATCACACTATCTATGGTAACTCAAGTCATACCGCATCTTCTTACAGTCTAATTGAGACTACCGTGCTTCCGCCAACTGCAGCTTTCTCTTTTACGAGGATGGACAGGCCTGAGTTTGTTCTTTTTGTTGCGAGGGCCTCCTCCGAAGAGGAAGGCTGGCAAGATTATCTACGTAACAGCCTCCTGTACACACGCAACGCGTACGTGAGACACTATGGACCACTTTCTGAGGAACTGCCTTTTCTCGTCTTCGCCCAATCCTCTAATAGGAGATTTCCTTCTGATCCTGTACCAAGAACCATCACCGCACTCCTGACCCGTGGTAGGGAGACTGGGCGGCCGGTTGTCTTGGTGATAAATGGATGGGATGGGCTCTCTACAAATCCGATCGTCTTGGTGGATCTCTTTGAAGCATGGATGCATGAGGTGGACATAACTCTTCGGGTATTTGCAGGTAACCCGCGAAGGTTCTTTGAGGTTTCTGTGGTGCATGCGATAGAGGTCATACGGGGGGACTATGAGGACGACGATGAAGCTCCCGTTCTTCCCTCGGACACAAAACTCTTTGTCGATAGGATACATGCGTATTACCTCATGGGGATAACCGGAAATTCGAGCCCGCCAAGTGCCGCGGTGCCTAGGGGTGAATCACGGTTGAACGGTCTCTCTGAGGTGAGGAGCCCTCCATCAGAGATTGGCGATAGGGGATACGGTCCGTCAATGGAAGACCCGCTTTAGCTTAGAACCTGGATAAAATCACCATCATAAGGGATCAAGCACACGAGATTATGCTGGGCGATGTATCATACAGCGAGGTAAGAATCCCTCGTTATTTGTGTACATTTGGTAGCTTTGAGCACCTAGTATTAGGTGTTTTATGAGATGGCATTAAATGACGCATCCTCCAGCACGACTCTCAATCAAATTGAAAACGCCTTCCTCATACACGAAACTCTGAACTTTGATAGCATTCTCCGAAAGCAAGTGTCAGCAAACATAAAGGTGTGCTCCGGACAAAGACGGATATAACTGGGTCTCGAGGGTGTCTGGAAATGGTAGGAACAGTTCGATGGGTTGGGACGTTTGCTTGTACTGTGGCGTCCTGGGGCGATAGTTGGACGTTGTTCTTTCTACCTTCACAAGAATGGTGGCTCTGCCTTTGTATTATGATCACAGAATCTAGAATGGTTCTGCCTACCTTCTACGGAAACCCATTACCAAAGAATGGTTATTTAATGTGCAATACGTGTCACACTCTACGGCAGACACTGACATTGACCTTTTTCTATCATCGAGTGACATTTCCAGCCGTATCCCTCTTTCGGTTAGTCTGTCTTGAGCTATACAGTAGTATAGATTGTCCTGGTAACTTTACTATGCCAAAGAATCCTTGTAAGCTACTTGTCGTGAGGTAATATTGGTATTGAAAGTTTAGATCTCAAGGGTGCTTGACTGAGGAGTTATTGTCAGTGATAAGGGACGGGTCTTGTGACCCCCTAGCTTTCTTAGAATTATCCTGTCTGTCTCCCCACCAACTCTTTTTTTTTTTTTTTTTTTTTTTTTTT